>PVIH01006526.1:0-110142 GCA_004025045.1 Sigmodon hispidus | reverse complement strand
TCGCTCAGTTCGAGGTCGTGGCGGGGTTTCCCTCAGCAGGAGCCGTGGAAGTGGTCAGGGACAGCGTCCACCTGCCCCTGCCCCAGAGAGCGCTGGGATTCTGCAGCCAGCGCTGGGTCCCGGAAGTGGAACCAGCAACAATGGGAGCTGAACTCTCCCTCCCAGGCTGGGATAAAGGCACTGAGGCCTCTAGCCCCCTAGCCCCCTCCTGACCTCTGGGCGGGGTCCGAATCCGCCCCTCGGAGGCCCCAGCAGTTATTTCGCTCAGTTCAAGGTCGTGGCGGGGTTTCCCTCAGCAGGAGCCGTGGAAGTGGTCAGGGACAGCGTCCACCTGCCCCTGCCCCAGAGAGCGCTGGGATTCTGCCATTTATTTATTTTTTAATAAAGTCTGGTTTTTTTTTTTAAATCCACGTATCCCCTTGTTTAAACTCCCTTCACCCTCTCTCCCCTCCCAGTCACTCCCCCATCTCCTTATCTCCTTCCCAGCAAGGGCAAGAGGCTCCAAGGGCCCAAGGTGGCCTAGTTCAGCATATACTCCAGGCAAGACCGATTTCCTCATCCTAATATCAAGACTGGGTTAGGTGTTCTCTGGAGGGAATGGGCTCCAGGTGCAAGTCCAAGGTGTTTTTGATCTCAAGCTGTTCAGTAGTTGTGGTTTGCAGCTTGGGTGTGCTTTGCTTTTTGTTTAATATCTACTAATAGTGAGGACATCCCCTGCTTATGTTTCTGGATTTGTGATACCTCACTCAGGATGATATTCCCCAAATCCATTCATTTGCTTGCAAATTTTAGGAAATCATTTTTTCTTACTACTGAGTAGTACTCCATTGTATAGATGTACCACAGTTTATTAATCACTCTTCAGTTAAAGGGCATCTAGGCTGTTTTCATGTTCTTGATAATATAAATAATGCTGCTATGAACACAGTTGAGCCAATGCCTTTGGAGTGCAAATGTGCATCTTTAGGGTATATGCCCAGTAGTGGTATTGCTGGATCCTTGGGAAGATGGATTCCCAGTTTTTTGAGAAACCGCCATACTGCATTCCAGAGTGGCAGAACAAGCTTAAGCTCCCACCAACAATGGAGCAGTAGTCCCCTTGCTTTCTAGCCTTTCCAGCATAGGCTGTGATTTGTGTCTTTAAACTTAGCCATTCTGACAGGTGGTATTTCAAAGTTGTTTTAATTTTCATTTGTCTGATGGCTAAAGATGTCAAGCACTTTTTCAAGTGTTTTTCAGCCATTTGTAATCCTGCTGAGGATTCCCTTTCTAATTCTGAACCCCATTTTTATTTCGGTTATTTAAGGCTTTAGGGTCTAGTTTCTTGAGTTCTCTATATATTTTAGAAATCAGTCCTCTGTCACTTGTAGGACTGGTGAAAATCTTTTCCCATTCTGGAGGCTGTTGTTTTGTCTTATTGACTGTTTCCTTGGCTTTACAGAAGCTTCTCAGTTTCAGGAGGTCCCAATTATGGAATTTTGTTCTTAGTGTCTGTGCTCCTGGTATTATATTTAGGAAGTAGTCACCTGTGCCAATGTGTAGAAGTGTATGTCCCACTTTCTTTTCTATCAAGTTCATTGTAGCTGGGTTTATGTTGAAGTCTTTGATCCACTTGGATTTGAGTTTTGTGAAGGGTGATGTGCTTGGATCTATTTGCATTTTTCTACACACTACCATCCAGCTATGCCAACATCATTTGTTAAAGATTTCCATTGAATATTTTGGACCTCTTTGTCAAAGATCAGGTGTTCATATTTAGCTATTAATTAGTTACCACTAAGTGGTCTACTCTGGAGAAGTATTATTCTTAGATGAGACATTTGGGTGTAAATGAGATTGCCTCTTCTGATATTCTTGGGCATTCTGTTGCAAATCAAATTGTCATCAGGTGGCTTCTTTGATTAATCAATTGCCATAGTGGTCCCTACTATGAAGTTTCTGCTTGCTTTGTGCAGGTTTCCAAAAGCCTGAACCTTAACTTAGGCAAAGTGGCCTGTTTTAATTTTTTTGTTTCCTTATATTCACATACAATATTCCATAAATACTTTGCTTGCATCAATATTGAGCTTGTCTCTATCTCTCTTCTCATTTAGATCTACCTCCCCATTCTTTCTTTCATGAGGAAATAGGTAAGTATCTAAAAAAAACACACAATACAAAAATAAGATAAAGTGAAAACAAACACATTGGAATAGGACAAAAAGAAGGGACAGAGCTAAAAAAAGCTCAAGAAAGAGATATAAATGTGACCCACAAGCTTGCACCCAAAGAAATCCCACAAAACCACAGAATAGAAAAATAGAATGAGACAATCAAATGGGCATTGTGCACACAGATAAGCTGTGAAGAAGTCAAGAAAGTTAAACACTCTGCTAACTTCTGTCATGGAATGAGAGAATACTAGGAATGTTGTAGTTTTATAACCTGGTAATCCTGTTTTGTCTAATAAGACAGGATCTGTTGTATCTCCCAGAATTATGTTTTTATGTATTCAGGACATTTCCGCCTAAATCTTGAGCATAGTTTTAAACCACAAAGCCATTCTTATGTGTGAGGTTACCTGTGGTTTATGACATGCTAAGTGACTTCTATGTTATCTTAGGTTTAGACCAATTCTGATACCCATAGGTATTAGGTTTTTGTTTTTATGTCAGTCAGGTTTCTTAGACTCTATAAATCTTAGACACTGTGTCTGAACTCATAGTACCTATGTTCTGTTAAGCAAGCCAGGGGGACTTTGCAAAGAGTCACAATGTAAATATGTCTTAAATTTTTGTGCACATTGGGGCTGTTGTTATTTGAATACATTTTTCCCCAAAATTGTGCTGTACATAAATAGGACTAAGGTAACATGATCTATATCAGACTCTAGGAGTTTTGTTACTGTGTCTGGTAAAATAAAGTCAGTCAGAGTCTGAGGTTTATTCTTGTCTTTACCTAGATGGCTTTTCTTTGCCTGTTGTAAAGTCAATAGGGATTTCACTACAGCAAAATATATATTCAAAGAACATGTATGATAAAAATAAATTAAAGAATAATTAAATAACAAAGTAAGAAAAAAATAAATTAACAAAACAAAACAAAATATTATGTCACAATGTACATCAAATTTCAAGGTGAAGGTTTTTTGTTGAGTTGGTTCCCCAGTCCATCTACTGGAAACCTTTGCTGGCTATGAGCTGGCTAGTTCAGGTTCTGTATTCCTTTTGCCAGACATATTATCTAGACTCACCCTCATACATTCCTGGAAGTTTTTCTTAAATTAGCTTTTTGCTGCCCCCCCCCCGTAGGATTCTTCCTAATTCCAAACTATCTCTATTTCTTCGCTCAACCTCCCCCAACATGTTTACTCTTGTTCCTGTATCCACTTGCCCACAGTTAACTTGCTAAATCCAGTCTATTTCCCCTTCTCAGGAAGAATCTTATGTCTCCCTTCAGCCCACCTTGGCTTCTGTAGGTCTGTGGACTGTAGCATGATTATCTTTTACTTTACAATGAATATACACTTATCAGTGAGAACTTACCATCTTTGTTTCTCTAGGTCTGGGTTACCTCAGTCAGGATGAGTTTTTTTAATTCCATCCATTTGCTTGTAAATTCCATGAAGTTATTTAATTTTAATAGCTGATGAATACTCCATTGTGTAAATGTACCACATTTTATGTATCTGTTCTTTGATTGAAGAACCTCTAGGTTGTTTCCAGTTTCTGAGTTTTAAAAACAAAGCTGCTGTAATTAGGTCAGCGACTCAGGCTCAGGCCTGTATATTGAGAAAGGACACAGACACACAGGTCATTAGCTCAGGGAGAATGCCCCTTTATCGAATCACATCTCAGCTTAAATATGGGGGCTACCTTTGGCAGAAGCATGGTGGGAGCTCCCCAGGTGGCTGGACATACTGACTTTAGATAAAAAGCCCTGCTTCCAGAACTATCCCCCACTGGCAGGAAAACTAAGACACATGGGACAATGGGAGACAGAGGATATGCCACTAGCTATCTGCAGGCTACATGCTTCAAGTCTTAGAGTACAGTGGAAGGTCACAGCAGGGACCTTCAAACTGCTGTGAACATAGTTAAGCAAGAGTCCTTGGGGTGCATGTGAACATCCTTTGGGTATATGCACAGGAGTCTTGAGGTAGATCGAGTCCCAGTTTTCTGAGGAACTGCCATCTGAAAAGCAATCTATACAAGTTTGCTCTCCTACTAACAATGGAGGCATGTTTTCTTACTCCACATCTTTTCCAGCATGAGCTGTCACTAGTGATTTTTATCTAAGCCATTCTGACAAGTATAAGATGGAATCTCACAGTCATTTAACTTTAATTTGTAGTAATTTAACTAAAAGACTAAACAAAAAAACTTCTAAAAACAAACTATTTGCATAAAACAACAAATAGTTTGAGAGAAAATAAAAATTTTGCAAGAAATAATATTTGTAAAAATTCCTTGAAAATTTAATATATAACTGGATATTATATATTTAGGACCAGAATAGTGTAAAAATCTTATAACCAAGGACTCCAAAATAGAACCACAAGATAATGTAAAAGCTGGATTTGCTTTCTCACGCTACTGCTAGCATTGAATTGTGCTCTCTGCGGCAATTCTGAATTGAAAGGTCATTCAGACATATAAGCTATGTCCTTAATCTTGCATTGCATCCTCCAAGGCAGTGACTGGCAAAGTAGCTCATAAGCCAAGCACAGAAAGCTGCTTCTTATGATATTAAAACATTACTGGATCATAGCTACACGGGTTTCTTTATTGTCAATGTCTTTCTTTCTCCTATAAGACTAAAACCATTGTGCTGCTGTGACAAAATTCTAATGGTTTCAGAGTAGAAATAATGATTATCTTACTTTTAAAATAAAAGTAGTGATATCCCATTAAAAAGGAAAATATCTTTAAAATGAAAGTGTTTTTACGATAATTGCTAGTTTAACTAAGCCATATGAAATAGCATATTATTATATATAATTCAATATTTTTCAAGTAAAGCTAAAATGCAGTCTACAATTTGGTTGTGTATTTTCACTGTAAATCTGACTCTGACTAAAAGAGTTGAGGAAAATAGAAAGTCCAGGTGTTGTGTTTCATATTGGCCACTGCCCCTTGCTTCCACATGTTACCTTCTGGACCTCCCTGCGTTCTCTCAGATTGAAGTTCAGAGGTATCCAGTGTATGCTCAGAGGCTGCCTCTTAATCCTTCTCCATAGGCTCCATAGAACTATCAGTATCACTGTCCTGGAAAGCCCTATCACAAGGCGTCATATAAGTCATCTTTATTGCTTCTGGATGTTCTGGGCTAGGGACTGAGGAAACAAGACCTCACAAGACTTTCAATGTCCACAGACCAGCAGTAAGGTAAAGTGTTCTTTGGGGCAGGGCCTTTCAAGATGCAGTTGGTCTGCAAAGGGGCCTTGGGATACATTTTCTTGGCCAAGGCCTGTCTCACTTAAATCTCCCTGCAGGAAACTTTTAGGACAGAGTGGATCACCCTGTTGAGCATCTTCTCTCAAGTCAGAGAAAAGATGTTGATGATTTCTAGAGAATTCATTTGTCCCAGTTCTTTCTTTCCTGTTCTTTCCTCATCAGAGTTGGCAGAGAATGTGGGCGGGACCAGGTGAAACCTGAGTTCCATCTTCAGGGTGCAGAGCCATCTTGCTAATTGTCCTCTGACTTCCTCATGTACACTGTGGCACCCGAGAAAGTATGTGAAATGTAAAAACTAGATAAAATGTTTAAATGTGGAATTGTATTTCATTAGATATGTTGCTAAATTATCAATAAGTTGTTCTCTGTTGTCAGTCATGTTAAAGGTTTTCCAGTTTTCTGGTCTAATAGTCAATACTATGGCAAACATTATTTTTACCTATATTTCTGGACAACCCCTTAGATACAGGTGCAGAAATGTTAACTCTTAGGCAAATGCCTTGCAAGTCCCAAGCAGAAAGAAGACTGCCTCATTGTGATAGCAAAACTAGCAATGACTCTGATAATGAAAGTCCAGGAGGATCTTCCCACTGGAAAGGTTTTTTTCTGGTGAAGCCTCAGGAGGTAAACACTGCCCCTTGGGCAGCCTCCTTTTAAGGCAGACATGTCTAAATGGGACACTTCATCTCTTGCTAGCCTTCTTTCACCAGCTCACCTTCCCATTGCTCTCTGTATTATGTCTTCTTTTGAAGGGGACTGGAAAGGAGCGTTTGATCTTAAGAGTGCACAAAGATGAAGAAAGACAGGAGATCTGGGCTAGACATGAGAATAATTTACATACACAATACAAAGAGCCAAAATGCACATGAGACCTAGCTTACAAAATGCCACAAATGGCACTAAGAAATGGCTCTGCAGTTAAAAGTATTTGCTGCTCTTGGTGAGGACCTGAATCCAATTCTTGGCTCACAACCGCCTGTGACTCCAGCTCCGAGGGATCCAATACTCTAGTCTCTAAGGACTCTAGCATTCAAATATGTGTGTATACAGCCAGCACATGTGCGGGATCATGCATGCACACACAAATAATGTACTAAAAATATTGTATGAAAGTAAAAAAAAAAAAAAAATAAAGAATGCATTAAACCTGAGCTTGCCTTAGTTCATGCTGCATATCCTTGACCCTTGGTCCTGAGAACCTAATCACAGGGAAGGTATCAAGGTGGCCCAGTTCTCTGCAGGACACTACAGCTCTGGAACATTAATGATGTACCTAGTAGAAAGGACTCCTGGGAGGTTGCTGTTTGGACTAAATGAGGTAATGCATTAAAGGCTCTAGGAAAAGTGGCTGGCTGCTAGCATGTCCTCAGCACTAGCTGCTCTTCATTTTTCTGTGATTTAGGAAATGAACTCCACAGCCCAGTCCTGTAGAAGAAGACATCACTTTCAGATTTCCTCCTGTTGGCGTGGATTTTAAACTTTCAGGACATATATACAAATGCATAGTTTCATGTCAGAGCTCTAACTGCACTTAATTGCCAACAAAACTGTTCTGTTCATCTTACAGAGGCTGTGGGGCAGAAACCATGGCTGGTTGCTCTTCTCAGCTTTAGAAGGCCAATACTTTCATGCCTGTTAATGAATATATAAATAAATAGTGATCACCATGCAAATAAAATAAAATAAAATAAAATAAAGGAATTCCAAGTGCACATATTTATAGTACTTGTCCCTTTAAAGCAGGTGTTCAAGAAATTCCTCACTAATTGAACATTTTCAGCTTTTTTAGAGTTTCCATTTTCTTCTTTGTAATATAACCAAAGAAAATCAAAGGAAAAAAGATGAAAAAGTATGCATTTCTTTAAATATTTCAGGAAAAACATGAATTATGAATTTAAGCCACTTAAATCAAACTACTTTCAAAGTGAAGAAATTTGTTGATTTTCAATGAAAATTCATTAACAAATGATGGACAGGATAATGTGAGAACATAGGAATAAATATAAACTAAATACTACTATTTTGAATAGCTTCCTAAAAGGGCTGTTTTATGTATAAGCGGTGAAGTAAGTTTGAACAGGTCATTTCCTGTGTTAGAGATACTATGTGGCAAAGAAAATTGAATAATAACATTGACACTCATTGGTGTCTTCTCAAACTCATGCACACTATTTTTGATGCAAAAAGGATAAATGAAAAACCTGATGTTTGTAATATCCATGAACGCGAACAATGTGCAAAAATTCAAAGTGAAATTTTATCACAAAGAATATCATTAAATGTGTGGTATTATGGTTAGTATGCCTGCATATGTGTTATGGAGCTTTTTTATTTGTTTTTAGGTTTTACTTCATGGAAGACCAAAATTAATTCATTCATTTGGCTCTAATTTGTTGATATATGGCAGTAGAATCCTCATAATTAACTTTATATAAACATTTACAAAGATATTATTACATTCTTAGGTGTTTAAGGTTTGCCATAAACATTCATAAAAAGGAAAGCAATAAAAGACTTAGTACATTGTAACTTGGCTTTCTTATTTGGGTAAACATAGGATAAGGCATTAATACATGTTCACTGAATATACCCACATGAAATATTTTTGTATTATTTAGATATTAAAGTAATGAAAAGTTGCATTTAATATTATACATGGAAACATTTTAATGTGCAAATAGCCTACTTCACTGAAATATCTAAAAGTTGATTATATAATTAAACAGTATTTTATTATGCTACAAATTAAAATTTTTCATTTTTATTTATTTATTTTTAATATTTATTTTTATTTTATGTGCATTGGTGTTTTGCCTGCATATATAACTGTGTAAATTTGTCAGATCTTGGAATTAAAGACAGTTGTTAGCTGCCATGTGGATGCTGGGAATGGAACTCAGGTCCTCCGGAAGAACATTCAGTGCTCTTAACCACTGAGCCATCTCTCCAGCCCAGAAATTTTTATGCCATAACTATAGTCATTAAATCTGAGTCTCTATATTCAATTTTTTTTACATTCTGCTAACATGGAATTTTACAACACATTTCATAACAAGTAATATCATTTCCATGGTTTCTTAGTCTACTTAAATCTTGCAAGTCAGATATAGATAAACATTTGAATAGAAGCAGACATAGAACAAAATTATATTTAAACTTCCCTAATTTGGTAAAATTCATGAAGGTGAATGCAAAATACAGTGCATTTCATGAATCCTCATTAACCTTTATATGACTTTCTCTGTTTAATGGTAAGTACTTGGAATCTCTATTTTTGGTTTATGGATATTTACATAAAAATATTTTATTGAAGACACATTTTTTTTCCTGTGGGAAGAAGTTATAATTTCTTTAGCTTTTTAGTGACTCTAAGATTGATTCATACATTTTATCTTCCAATTTTAGAGACAATTACAATATTTGAACCATATGAAATTTTACTAGTGACAGTCATAGGATAATACTGTTATTAGAAACAGCCAAAGCTTAGGCGAATCAGTAGATTGGAAAAAAAAATGAGTATATTATGTGGATTCGGACAATTCCAAAAAGGCAATATTAAGGAATAATTATCATACTATAAAACCTTAATATCACAAACCCACAAAGATAAGCAGGGGATGTACTCCGTCATTAGTGGTCTCTAAACAAACTAACAAGAAAAAAGCCAAGCATGCCCAAGCTGCAAACCACAACCACTAAACAGCTTGGGATCAGAAACACCCTGGACTGACACTTCAGATTCCACTATACCTATAGGAACACCTGACTCATTCTTGAGGGAGGGGGGACAAAACTGGATTTCCCAGGAGGAGAGACTGAACTAAGCTTTATTGGATCAGTGGGACCATGGGACTGTCTGCAGCCTGCCCAGGGAGGGGATGGGGAGTTGTGGAGAAAGAAAGGATGACCTGATGTGGTGGGAGGGGGAAGGGACCTTGAATGAGAATATACAGGGAAAGGAAAAAAAAATCCAGAGGGAAAGCTGAACACAAAGTAATTTTATGTGTAGTAAATTATTTGCATTATCACCCTTGATAAGTCATGCTTATGATTTTTATTTTCTTTATAGTTATTGTTAATTTATCAGCATTTTAAATTCAATTTACTGTTTTTCTTGATAAATACAAAATAAAATAAAAAAAGGAGAAAAAAACCTTTAATTAAAAATATATAAAAGATGAACAACACAGTAACACTTCATTGACTATATAATACAGGCTGTCATTCAGTCTTCCTGTGGAGTCAGACAACTCAAAGCAGTTTGTCCTGAGTCCTTTTGTGATATTAAAAGCATGGATTGTTGTGCTCAATATTTTTACTGTACACTGTGACCCTGGGTGAATTTCCTTTAGTATATTTAGGTTCTGTTTGAACTATCTAGTTCTACATTTATTGTTCTATCAGTTACTTAAAGAACACAAAAACATATTGGTATAAAGGAAGAAATTTATTTTTAACTATAAAGAAAAGAATGTCAAATTTATAGGAAAATTACTATTAACATAAACTAAAAATTATCTCAATATTAGTTAAAAGATTTATAAATTAAAACCAAATTTCTAACTTCCTCTATAGCCACAGCAACACATGTTTGTAGAATTTTTATTTAAAGTAAACTTAAAAAGGCAATAATAAAGTCACATGAAATAATTGATGAAATTTTCAATTTTATTGTACTAATAAGTTTTTATATACTCCAGACCATGTTTTAAAAATATCATTGGGAAATATTTTTCCTGTAGAAATATAAGGGAAAAAATAATACTATGAGAACAGAATCTTAAAACAAGCTAATTACTAGAAGGAGGAAGTACCAGTACACAGCACATAGGAAAATCTTCATAATTCTTCTTTATAATTTGTCCATAACAAAAGTTATAATAATACAAATATAAAAAGAAAAATAGGAAGGAGAAAGAATCCAGATAATCCAGAACCTGATAACTTGATAGTAAATATCTGACAATTTACTCATGATCAACAAATGAAATAAATGATAGAGAAAACATTTAATCTAACTTTGAAAGTTCTGGAATTACAACAAAAATTATTTGAAGCAGGGGACTGGGTGCTGTCTGCAGAGCAAGTCCCAGTGCACTCTGTAGCAAGCACAGATAAAGTCTGCCTGTCAACATATCCCCAGCTGCTGCTGAGGGAATTTGCATGGCTAACCTCCTCCACCTCCAACTGAGTGAACAGATAAGAACTGGGGTCCCTGTAGAACAGACTCAGACCCTGCCCAGAGAGGTGACAGGAGGCACACAAGCCCGAGTGCTACAACTGACCAGGAGCCACCTAATCGTGAACCACTGAAGCCATGGGGCAAATGTCAGTGCAAAAACTTACATAATAATACAAAGAACAATAAGGTAACTCCAGTAGAAAGTGGCAATCTTACAAATACAAGACCTGAACTGAGCAATGAAGAGGAAACAGAAGGAAGCAACACCAAAAATTCCTTTTTGATGATCATCGAAGCTCTCAAAGAAGATATGAAAAACAGCCTTAAAGAATTAGAAGAAAATACAAACAAAAAATTGGAAGAGATGAACAAATCTATGAAAGAAACATACCAGGAACTAAAAACTGAAATAGAAGCAATAAAAAAGGAACAAAATGAGTCAAAGATGGAAATAGAAAACCTGAAGAAAAAAGCTGGAACCACAGATACAAGCATAACAAACAGAGTTCAAGAGATGGAAGATAGAATCTCTGAAGTGGAAGACTCAGTAGCTCAAATAGATATATCAGTCAAAGAAAATAGTAAAACTAAAAAAGCCATAACTCAAAACGTTCAGAAAATCTGGGACACCATGAAAAGACCTAATTTGAGAATAATAGGAAGAGAAGAAGGAGAAGAATACCAGCTCAAAGGCACAAATAATGTTTTCAATAAAATCATAGAAGAAAACTTCCCTAACCTGAAGGAGGAAATGGCTGCCAAACTAGAATACTATACCCTGCAAAATTATCAATCAGCATACATTGGAGTAAACAAGGTATTTCAGGACAAAGTCAGACTGAAAGAATATCTATCAACCAATCCAGCACTACAGAGAGTATTAGAGGGAAAACTCCAACCTAAGGACCCCAGATACACCCACAAAATGACAATCAATAATTCCACAGAAGAATACCCCAGAGAAAGGAAATACAAACAAGTTACCACCAAAAATGGCAGGAAATATGAATCAATGGTCACTAATTTCCCTTAATATCAAAGGTCTCAACTCTCCTATAAAACGTCACACACTAACAAGATGGATACAACAACAGAAGACATCCTACTGTTGCCTACAATAAACACACCTAAACCACAAAGACAGACACAGGCTTAGAATAAAGGGTTGGGAAAAGATTTTTCAGTCAAATAGTCCTAAGAAACAAGTGGGGGTTGCAATTCTAATATCTAACAAAGTAGACTTTAAGTTAAAAGCAATTGAAAGGGACCAAGATGGTCACTACTTATTCATCACAGGGAAAAATTGGTCAAGAGGAGATTTCAAACTTGAACATTTATGCCCCTAATATAAGGGCACCTACTTATGTAATAGAAACACTGCGGATCCCACTCCACCTATAGGAACACCTGACTCACTCTTGAGGGAGGGGGGACAAAACTGGATTTGGCCAGGAGTGGAGACTGAACTTAGCATTATTGGGTCAGTGGGACCATAGAACTGTCTGCTGCCTGCCCAGGGAGGGGAGGGGGAGTTGTGGAGAAGAGAGAATGACCGGATGTGGTGGGAGGGGGAAGAGACCTTCAATAAGGATATACAGGGATGGAAAAAAAATTCAGAGGGAAAGCTGAACACAAAGTAAATATATGTGTAGCAATCTTATTTGCATTATCACCCTTGATAAGTCATGCTTATGATTTTTATCTTCTTTATAGTTATTGTTAACTTATCAGCATTTTAAATTAATTTTACTGTTTTTCTTGATAAATACAAAATAAAGAAGAAGGAAAAAAAATTATTCGAAGCAGAAGAAATATGGAGACTTAAGTAATATAAACAAACAAATTCCACTTGTGGATAAGAATTATAGATTCATATTAAGACTAGAAAATATTATATTTGTTTTTGAGATAAAATGGTTCATTTAAAAATATTTTTACATATTATTAATATCTTTTAAATAATTAAACAATTGAAAAAATGTGGAAGCGGGGGCTGGAGAGATGGCTCAGCGGTTAAGAGCGCCGTCTGCTCTTCCAGAGGACCCGGGTTCGATTCCCAGCACCCACATGGCAGCTAACAACTGTCTGTAGTTCCAGTTCCAGGCAAATAAATAAATAAATAAAGTTTAAAAAAAAAAAAAAAAGAAAGAAAAAATGTGGAAGCATCTTTATACTTAAGGAATGAAGCTGTGTTGTGTCTTGCCCATGTGGTGCCATATGTGTGGTCAAGTTAATATCTTAAAGTAAAAATCACAGTGAACATAATTTTAGGAAACCCAATAATAAGGTACAGTACAATCACATTTATACAGAAAACTGATATTTTTCTTCATTACCCTATAGTCAATATTGTTCAGTAATTTATTTTACAAATTTGTAGGATTACTTATAACTACACATTCTCGGTTTTAACTCCCTTATTTACCTGTCACCATTCCTGTTTAAAGACTGGGACATCTCTGTAAAAATTTTTCCTTAAAAAGAAAAAATGACTAATATAAAATTAAAGATTGGTTTAATCAGACATGTTGTCTTGTTTCCTTAATATCATGGGTTTATATGTCTAAATTGAGATTTCTTTCTTCCTTTCTGCTATTTTTTTTGTCATCTGATGTTTCTGTTATTAGAACCAGCATAGCCCCAAGGTTTGTACCTAAAACTCCACTGCCAGTTAGTTTCAAATAATCACACAAATGCTTATATTAATTACAAACTCTTCGACCTCAGATTCATTAACAACTAGTTCTTATAAATTAACTTAACCATTTCTATTAATCTATGTGTTCCCGTGTGGCTCCATAGCTTTACCTGTGTTCCACTATACTTTACATTCTGGGTGCCTACCTGTAGCATCTGTTTGATTCTGCTCTTCTACTCCCTTATCCATGGTCAGATTTCCCACTTGCTTTTAAGTTGCTATAGGCCAAAATTTTTCTTTATTAACCAATAATAAGGCATATTCACAATGTACAGAAAGATATCCCATATCACTCTACTATTTTTGTCTAATCAAAAAGGAAGGTTAAAATTTTAACAGCAAAATTGCATATAAAAACAGCTATTAAGTAAGAATTATGGTTACAGTATCTATCTGTAATTAACAAAATTAAGGAAAACATTCTATTACTTACCTTATCCTAGTGAGTTCAAAGTTTCATTTCTAATTTATCATTTATTATAACTAAAGAAAACTATAACTACTTATCAAGTCCATTAAAGACTAAAGAAGAATATAGTTTTACCCAAGTAAACAGGAAGTGCATTGCAAACAACCTCCAAATTGTAGAAAAGACCGAAAAATATTGTTACCTGGATAGCAAGCCATAGTTGTTTTAAGGCAGTCCATCATCTTCAGACTACAGGCCTTTAGTCTGGCAGACTGTCTAGTGAAGCTAGCAATTGAGGTACTGCTCATCTCATCCTGCCATCCTGCCATTCTGTTACTTCTCTTTGTGTCCTATAGAATGTCTAGCAGCTTTCTCTGCAAAGTAGAAACCTGAAAGACCATCTCTGCTTGTTCTGGCAAAATTATAGAGGCCAGTTTCCTATGGGTTCTGCTTGTCCAGTTTATACAGCATACTGTCAAGCAGTCAAGGCATGACAATTTCTTGCCCAGTGGCTTACTTTGCTACAAAGTCTGAAGCAGTGATGGCCCTGTCCTCATCAGTTTTTCAGCATGGCAAAGGAGTCACGCTTGCTTTCCCAAATTTGGGAAACGGTATTAAGTATTCTTGAGCTATTATTTTAAGCCCATGGCTTTGATCCCAAACCCAGAAAACAATGAATGGAAAAGGAGAACCCTCTTAGTACCACAGCTCATGAAAGAGACTGTGGAATTTGGCCATGGCTGGCAGTGGCTACCTTTCATAGGCTGTTACTGGGAGTCTCTGCTGCTGCATTGAACTATCAGACAAAATACCCAGGGTGGCTCTGTTTTTTGTGCAAATAAAAAGTCCTATTCTTCCTTTTCCCTCTGACAAGTTGGCCAGAAGGGACAGTGTCCCCTCCCTAATGACCAAGCCCTTCACAAGAGCTTTGCCCTGTGAAGACATTCTCATGTTGGAGACCTCAGATGGCTGGACATATGGACAGAACTGATGGTGGGGAGCGAGTATCCCTATGTGGACAGGGGATTCTGGCAAATAATATGTTTTCTCTTATTTACCTCCCACCTCCAAATTGTTCCAGATCTACATATTGCACATTTTTTTTGATATTATAGTAAAAACTTAGAACTAAAAGCGTAAAGATCAGAGAAACGGAGAAAAAAAGTCACAGCCACTTCTCACCTAGCCACATCATAAAAATCATCAGATCTTTGAGTTCTTAGTCAAAAGGGCAGGGGTTCCCAGGTGAAGCATTGAATTTTTGCCCCCTCATTTTTCTATTTAAAAAAATATTTATTTTTTTATTTTATGTGAATTGGTGTTTTGCCTATATGTGTTACTATGCAAGAATATCAGATCTTGGAATTACAAACAGTTGTTAGCTGCCATGTGGATGCTGGGAATCAAACTCAGGTCCTCTGGAAGAACAGTCAGTGCTCTTAACCACTAAGCCATCTCTCCAACCCCTTGCCCCCTCATTTTTTAGAAGTTATCTCATTTTCTATTTTTACACTCGTAGTGGTAGGGTGAAAGTTGATTGCCACCTAAGCCTGGCATTACTTGACCTTGAACTCACAGAGATTCAGAGGAACTCAGCCTCCAGGGAGCTGAGATTAAAGGTATTGGTCACCACTTTCTAATCTTCATGGCTTGGCTCTGACCTCTAATTTACAGAGAAGCTTTATTACATACATAATATATCACCACATATCACCCTTTGTGTCAATTATATACAATAAGTACAATAACTATATATAATACATACAAGCAATAGTTATATCAATGTCTAATGTTTAATAACAATTGACAAATTCAGTGAAAATACTTTGTTATATTTTCTATCTTAGTGAGTCTAAAGGGTTATTGTTCCTAATTCACTTCCTATCTAACTTGTATTATCAACTAAAAACTACTCAGATTTCTCTCAAAGTTATATATTTTAAACCTCTTAGTAAGTTTCCTTTCTGAATCTGTAACTAGAAAAACAATAGCTATAATTTTCTAATTTTCAAGTTCTTCAAAAACCAGAGAATGAATTAATATTAACTATGTAAACAAAAAGTAGAAGCAAAAATCTTCAAAAAGTTTTAAGAAATTACTGAAATAGTTGACTGTTTGTGTGGATATATGTTAAATATTTAATAAATCCTGGGATATCAGAAAGACCACACAGTCAAATCCTAGGCAGACAGCTCAGGAAATCCTTATCCTTGAATAGGAGGATAGACAGCTGAGTCAGTCACACACACCTTTAATCCCAGCACAGGGAAAAACAAAAGTGGTGACCAACATCCTTTATCCCTAACTCCAGAGACAGAACTTCTTATACTGTGAGTTCAAGGCTGCACACCTTTAATCCTAATCAGAATGGGATAGGGCATAGAAGGGCTCCTAGAAACCAGGCAGAAATAGAGGCAACTGGCAGAAGAGACCTGGAGTGAGGTTGAGAAATTTGCAAGACAATTTGGTGAGAATTGACTGTGATGCTTCCTCTCTCTGATATTTCAGCCTTCCCCCAATATTTGACTGAGAGTCTTCTTTTATTACAACCCAAAATCATGCTACCATATGCTTGGATTCAAGGTTCCTCTGCAATGTTGGAACACTAACTTTTGGCCTATAGACCTGGAATATCTGAAAGACTTAACTGTAAAGCAAAATATTCTTAAGGACTTTCCCATTTTTTCTTGGCAAAGTTTGGCGATTTGTGTGTGTGTGTGTGTGTGTGTGTGTGTGTGTGTGTGTGTGTGTGTGTGTGTGTGTGTGTGTTCTGCTTGCTAATTTTGGACATCAAACTGTCAGCTGTTAGGCTAGAGTACTTTCTCACCCAGTGTCTAACTTTTGCCACAAAGAAAGTAAACTCAAAATGGAGTTTCTCTGATGCTGAACACCTTCTCTGAAGTAGACTGATACTGCCAGGATCAAACATGTCACATTGTATAAAAAATATTAAAATATCTTAAGATCTTATGACATGTCTATTTAAAATATATCTGTTTGACCTTGAAACACTATACATGAAGCTAGATAAAGCCTTTTTTTTCTAGAATTAGGTAGTACTCTATGTTGGCTTTTCACATAAGGTCAGACACACACACACACACACACACACACACATACACACACACACACACATTCACACACACACTACCAGGGCCACACAAGAGTTTATTCAGGAAAGTTGCCAGGGAAGTACAGGATCAGAGAAGCAGAATAGAGAAGAGATAGACCAGATGAGGGCACAAATTTACACAGCCATGCCTAGGGGTCAGGCCCTCCGTACTTGGCATGATCTGTTGACACCAAGTTGGACATGCCAGAAATTTTTATCTCAACCAGCACCATATTGGGTTCATCACACGACATGCCAGGAATCTTTACATTCTATGTTACCATTAATATCATGCCAAATTATTTAAAATATATATATATTAATCGTATACATTTTGATTTATAATTTCTACATTAAAAATATTTAGTAGTCAAAATAACAACAAAAGATCATGAGGTAAGTAGCAATAGAATAGTCCTTTAATTTTGGTTTTTCTTCTGTCCCATATTGGGTTGCTCTTGTGATATATGGTACAGAAATTTTTGCATTGTCTTTAACAAGCATGCTTGTGTTTAGAGAAGAAAGTGACAATCTAACTTCAAAGCCACCTTTAGTTTGTAACTGAACATTTTTTAGAAATAATAAAATATAGAAGTGAAATGGTGATTTTTTACTCTGTAGATTATATTAGAATCAATAGTTCCAATTATTCTTTCCCTGTAAATATATTTTTCTAAACAGCCATTCCCTCTGCTTTAGACAATCTAGATGTCCAAGTTCTTTTGATTTCTTGAGAATGGATATCCACATTTATCTGTAAAGACAAAAAAAAAATCCTCTACCCTTGTTTTATGAGTTATCTTTATAACTTGTAGAATTGTTACATAGGTGGATGAGCCATCATTTCTCCTTATTATTAAGCCCTTATCACCATTGTTGAATAAATTATACAGTTCATAAACTTTTATCCCCATAATAAGCCATAAATTGGAAGTGTCTCTCCTAGAAAACTTTGGAAAACATTAAGAGTCTGCAATCTATCACTTCTAGTGTGCACCCTTTGGAGATCTACAATTTTGTAGACAGATTATATAGCCCAAATAATAATCTCTGTATTTTTTCAGGAATAATTTATAGTAACCAATTAGATATTTTTGACTTCTCAAGCATTCTTTCTAAAGTATCTATATTTTAATCAGCCAATATGATGTCATTTAATTAGTGGTAAATGAAATATTGTGGAATTTGATTATGTATCACTTCTAATTGCTATTGTACAGAATATTGGCACAGGGTTAGGCTGTTTTACATTTACTACGGGAGAATCTTCTAGTAAAATTTTTTATAGGTCAAAAATTACTATAAATAAACACTTCAAAGGCAAATTTTCTCCTGGTTTTTCAGAGGTATAGTGAAAAAAACAATTTTCTTATTTGATAACTATAAGAGGCTTTACTTAGCTAACAGATAATTCAAAGAAATTATAGTTTGTAGGGAACCAACTGGCTGAATCCCCTTGTTAACTATTCTTAGATCTGTTACCATTTTCCACTTAACAGATATTTTTCATAACAAATACAGTAGAATTTGAAGGGTTGGTTGATTCTTCAGCATGCTGAGCATTTATCTGCTCTAGTACCAGCTCTTATAAGCCCTGCAATTTCTCTTTTGTTAAAGGCCATTGCTGAACCCACATAGGTTTATTTACTATTCATTTTAAAGATAGAGGTGTTGATAACTTTGAAATATCAGCAGCAGTTGTGCCTTTTTTTTGTAGTATAACCTGAATATGTAGGGACTGTTTTTCATAATTCTTTCTTTTCTTTTCCTTAGAATCATGTTAATTTATGTTTTCTTTTTTTTTCCTTTTGAGATTTTGGAAATGTTTTTTTTTCTCTTTATTTATTTTGTATTTATCAAGAAAAACAGTAAATTGAATTTAAAATGCTGATAAGTTAACATTAACTATAAAGAAAATAAAAATCATAAGCATGACTTATCAAGGATGATAATGCAAATAATTTGCTACACATAAATTTACTTTGTGCTCAGCTTTCCCTCTGGATTTTTTTTCTATCCCTGTATATCCCCATTCAAGGTCCCTTCCCCCTCCCGCCACATCAGGTCATTTTTTTTTCTTCTCCACAAACCCCCATCCCCTCCCTGGGCAGGCAGCAGACAGTTCCATGGTCCTACTGATCCAATAATGCTTAGTTCAATCTCCACTGCTGGCAGATGCAGTTTTGTCCCCCCTCACTCAAGAATGAGTCAGGTGTTCCTCTAGGTGGGGTGGGATCCAAAGGGTCAGTCCAGGGTGTTTCTAATCCCAAGCTGTTCAGTGGTTGTGGTTTGCAGCTTGAGCATGCTTTACTTTTTCTTTTTTGTTTGTTTAGAGACCACTAATAAGTGAGTACATCCCCTGCTTATCTTTCTGAGTTTGTGATACCTTGCTCAGGAGGATATTCTCCAAATCCATCCATTTGCCTGAAAATTTTAGGATATCATTTTTTCTTGCTGCTGAGTAGTATTCTATTGTGTAGATGTACTACAGTTTGTTAATCCATTCTTCAGTTGAAGGACATCTAGGTTGTTTCCAGGTTCTTGCTATTACAAATAATGCTGCTATGAACATACTTGAGCTAATACCTTTGGAGTGTGAATGTGCATCTTTAGGGTATACACCCAGAAGTGGTATTGCTGGGTGCTTGGGGAGATTGATTCTCAATTTTCTGAGAAACCGCCATATTGCATCTGAATAATCCATTGTGGAAATAAATTATTTTCCTATCAATTGATGGCAATGTGAGCCACATATGGCTTTAATTGTCCCCTGTTCTTTTGTCTCTAAACATTACAACCATCTTGTGCTCTGTTTTACTGCAATAGTGTTCCAATACCTTCAAGCTTAGTATTTACCCCCTGAAGAGGCCAATTTGGATGCTGAAATTCTGGTAAAATTATTGTTATGTTTGTACCTTTGTCTACCAGATTTTCAATGACACTGTCATTTATTCATATTTTAATTTTATCTTTATTCATTTATAAAATTTGGCTAAATATTGGTTTTATAGTTTTCCCCAACTTTTTGTTTTCTTTTCTTTAGCTATTCTATTACCAGAGCAGTATGGCTTTGAAGAACAGACTTAAATAGATTCTTTAATTGTTCTGGGAAGGTGTTTCCTCTGTGATGAAAAAGAAGACTGAACTGAGTTTAATATAGGGGCCTAAAAGAGGCCCCAGAGATGATTCTTGAAGGCAAAATGTTACCCTGTGCCCCAACCCGCGGGACTTCAACACGGGAGACCACCTATGAGAGAGAATGAAGGGAAGGGAGATGCAAAGGAAGGCAGCAAGTCAAAGGGGATTCTGATCGAGCTGTGATTTATTACAATTCTATACATGCTTATATAGTTCGAAAGCAGAATATGGGGAGGTGGTAGTCATCAAACACCTGCAGGAAGCCAGCCAGGGGAAGCAGAACGTTGGCAAGGTGATTGGTCTTGTTTTAGGGGAGGGTTGCTAGGTATCCTCACTGTAGAATGTTCTTGTTATTCTATTCTTTAGAGTTACCTTAGAGGGCTGCTAAGTAATGTACCCACAGAATGTTCCTGTTATTCTATTCTTTATAGTTACTTCTTAGTTACTGTTAAGCAAAAAAGTATCTATTATACTTTGGGAGAACATCTACTTTTCTCAGGGTCATGCTGGCTCAGTGGTTGGTTTCTCAGCAAGTTCCCATGGTAGCCTTTTGTTAGAGGCCTAGAGGCTCAAGCAAGGGTATTGGTCCCTGACAATCCTGCATGTCCCTTGTTGACCTACAGTGATTTGTCTAACTGCCTCAACTTCTGCATACTACAGAAGGAAGATGCATTCTGTTGGGGTTATTACTAGTAAAATCATTGTTTCTGAGAATGTCCTGTTTGCAATTCCTTTTTAGATGACATTGTGGTTCACAGTTATAACATTTGATATTTTGATTTTTTTCCAAATCTCTAGAAGTAACTTCTCTTACTCAAGCATTATTATGGTTATCAGATTCCATATTAATTGTATCCTAGATCTAATCCTCCAAAGGTGCTTATCTTGACTTTAATGGCCTATTTATTTATTTATTTATTTATTTTTCATTGTGAGTTGGCCTATTCAAAAGTCAGGGATTCAATAATTATTTGCCTACTTTTGAATTTGCTACCATAATATTTATTGCTAAAGTCAATCTTTGTAATGTTTTATAAACTTTCTTTTGAGCCTTGGATCACTTTGGTAAATGCCTCAATATTCTTCTCTACTTCTTCCATTATACTCCAAGTTGTGTGGAATAAAACCAGGCTTATCATACAAAGATTGCCTTTATACATTAGCATAATCTCCCTTCCCATAAAGTTTTCTTGGGTGACTTCAATACTGCTAGTGTTGTAATAGCTATTTGGCCCAGAGTTTCTGGGCCTGAATCAGAGGTTTGGACCTACTCTCAGCCCCATAGAAACACACATAGTCCCACTGCCACTTAGGCCCAAATAATCACATACAAGCTTACATTATTTTTACGCTGATTGACCTAGGGACCAGGCATATAACTTGCTAATTCCTTCATCTAAACTCAACCTATTTTGTTCAGCCATGCAATTCAGTATCTTTTCTCAGAGCAGAATTTCAACTTCTTTCCTCTGATGCAGTCTCCTTCTTGTCTTCTCTCTGTCACATCACCATGGCATCAAGGTGCTATGTCTGTACTGCTCTCAGATTTTCCCAGTCTGGTAGCTCTTCTCACACTTTCTGTCTGCCTTCAGCCAATTAGCACTTTTATTAAACTAGTAGGCAGGACACATATTTATAACATACCATAATCCCACTAACCTCTAGCTACCGTGTTGTTCAAGGGTTTTAGCTTCATCTTTCTTCCATATCTTCCAATGTAAGTGGGGCTCATCCTGTAACACTGCTATAATAATATTTGTTCAGTCTTTTGGGATAGTTCTATTAAAAGTTGACCATGAGTTTAACTCTGCTTTACAAAGAATGAGTATATGCCATATGAGAATATGGCTTCCTTCATTATCCTCAAATCTAACATTTACACAGGAGTACATTCAGGTCTTTCACAGTCAGGGCAATTTTTATAATGTGGTTATTTCTGTAAGTTTACTGAATAGATTAAGGTTGGCTGTTGGAAAGCCTTAGGTGGCTTCTCTGTAACCCTTATAAGGCAATATTGAAATTAATTCTCCTTTATAGTCTTCTGCCTGGGTCTTACTATCTCTAATTTCCATTTTAACCATTTTTTTATTATAGAATGATCTTATTTATACTATGGACAAAGTCATATATATTTTCTATGTATCCTCTTTTTCAAACTCCCTTCCCCCTCCCATTCCTCTCAGTCACTCTCTCTTCTCTCTATCACTTACTTGTATTTGAGCACTCATATCAACTAACTTGGTACTCATATAAACAAACATTTTAGGACTAAAGCAAGAATAATCAAAAAAATAATTATTTTAGACAAGATAATCTCATCTACATTAATTATCATCTATCTAATTTTCCATTTTAAACTGTCTATAGTATTATTAAAAACATTTTCATTTTATTGTCATGTTACTCAATTTTTAATATAGAATAAAAAATTTCAATTTTAAACTAATTCCCATTTTTATGAAATTCTGACTGACTCACTAAATTTGCTGTCAATGATAATTCAGGTGTCTGTGAAGTCAGGCAGCTATTTTTTTTTTGGCAACAACCAACCATGGGAGGGATTCCTGCAAAAGCCCCAACCCACTGCAAAAGAGAACAAGGCATAATGCTAGCCATTTGTATGAGGAAATAACTTAGCCTGCATGGTTATTACACTAGCTATATGTAGTTCAGACCATTGCCCATGGCTGCAAAGCCAAAGGCAAGCAGGTTTTTGGTTATTGCTGGTTTTTGTTTGTTTGATTTGTTTATTTTACAATTTGTGCTCCAAATGTTGGCTACCAGATATTTCAAAAAAATATTTTTATTATAATAACACAAAGCCAAATATTGGGATAAACCTGAAATAAGAGAGACAGAGGAACAAGCCATATATAGTTCTCAACTAGCGAACTCCTCAGGCCAAAATGATAGACCCACCCTTCATAAATTCTCAAACTGAATGCCTCTCAGTTCTCAGGCAAAATGAAAAGTGCTTATGCAAAGTGCTTAACTTCTACCTTTTCTTTCTTTGCCCATTCATCTCACTTCCATGTTAAACTTTCCTAGTGATAGGATTAAAGGTATTTGCCACCACTACCAGTCTCTGTTTGACCTTGACCTCACAGAGATCTTGAGGATCTCTGCCTGCAAAGTACTGGCATTAAAGATGGGATATTCAGTGCTTGGATCTGACCTCAGATTTTCAGATAAGCTTTATTGAATATACAATATATGACCACATATTTGTGTTATTTTAATGCTATATTCATTTACAATAGCAGTAGTGATAACTTCTGCCCCAGAGAAGCAATGAACATAGTAGCTGGAAAATTTTGATTACCCATCACTAGTGAAAACATAATGAAAATGTGATGCCTATAAATAAGGAAATAATGTTCGACTGTAAAGAAAAACTGAAGCTAAGAAAGTTGGTAGTATTTTGATGAATCTGGAGGATAACTCTTTAAAGTGATAAACATGGTCCTAGAATAAAAATATCACACATTATTTCTTAGATATTTATTCTAACTTTTATCTTTAAATTCAGTAGAACAATTTATGGAAATTAGGAAACTACAAAGAAATTTGTATGAGTTTCCAAATATTTCAGACCTTGGTAAAACATAGCAATATTAACGGGAAAATAAGAATTATGGGGAAATCACCTTTACATAATATTCTAGTACAGAAAATCCTATCGAACCACTTCAAAGTATGTTGCGTCTTATATGTGGGACATGATTCAAAACCAGAAAAGTTATAAATTATTTAAACTTTAGTAAATATATATATACTAATAAGTGAAGCTAATTTGACATAAACTAGTGTCACTTGGGAAGGGGGAACCTTAATTGAGGAATAGCCTCATCACATTGATAGTTCCTTGATTAATGATTGATGATAGAGAACCTAGCCCATTGTGGGTTGTGCTATTTCTAGGCTTGTGATTGTAGATTCTATAAGAAAACAAGCTGAGTTAAGCCATAGAAATAAGACAGCACATAGAGTCTCTCACAGACTCTTCAATAGCTTCTTCCTTCAAGTCCCTGCTCTATTTTCTGCGTTGAATGCTCTATAATGGAAACCCATTAATTACAGGTTATTTCAGGGGCAGTGTTTTAGCACAGCAACTTAAAGCAAGCTGGAAATGACGTGTTATTTACAATGAAAACATTTCAAAAGTAGCAAAAATCTGGTTTATAAATTTGAACGAGTTGTTTGTGAGTTTGCAAAAATGTGAACAGCAAAGCTTGCTGATTCTGGGGATCTTCTTTAGTAATTGGTTGTTGTAAAATTACAACATTCTGCTAACATTTTTTATGTAAATAATAGTCAATTTGTAAGCAACCTCTTTTGAAAATATCACCTTTAATTATCTAAAATTTTATACTCAAATTTATTTTATTTCTATGTATTTAAATATGTTCTGTTAGGTATATTAGTAAACAACATTTATGTCTGAAATAAATAACAAAACATACACTGCTTGCAAGTATTTTGCATTGTTAAGCTTGTATTAAACTAAAAGAAAGCTTAGAAGTTAAATTGACACATGCCCTTAAGCTATTTATTCATTAGCTTGCCAGACTATTGAATAATGCTTTTTCATTTTCATAAACTTTTTGGAACATTGCATGTTGAAAGCGAATTTACATAAAATACTGTTTTCTCTCTCCCTTACATAATTATAAAAATGCCTGATTGTTTTCTAATGAAGTATCTTATTATTGCACAAAAATAATGCTCAAAGTAATTTTCCAAATAAAGTCAACATTTATTTAATGCAGCATAGTCTATTTTACAAAAGAATAGATGAGATGCTGTCATCATAAAAGATAATTTCTTATTTTATTCTGTTTCAACTGTGAAATCAGACACATCTAAGTTACTAAAGTTGTGCTTAATAAATCATAAGAATATTAGAATTATATTTTCAATAAATTTATCCCATTACTTTGCATAAAACAAATTATTTAGACTAAAACAAAGAATTTATATTTACTTACATGTTACTTGAACAAACAGAATTTTTACATTAAATATTTTATTAAAATTTCAACTACTATGTAAGTGTTACTTCACACTAACTTGAAAAGTTTTGTTACTAGTAACATTTAATCTTTAATGTAATTTTATTATTTATTTTATTTTGTTGTTAACTACAGTTAATTAAAATTTAAGTAAATTATGTTTAACTAATAAATCAAAATTTGTTGATTATATTACATTTTACTATATAAAATTTGCTAATTAAATTTTATTCAATCCTATTTGCACACAAAAATTATAATGCTTTTAAAAAGATCTGCAGAAAAAAATGTAAAACTAAAATAGTAAAATGGAGTGAACAAATTTTAGATATTTACTGGATACTATTTCTAATTTTTTAAAAAATATAAAAAATTGACTAATCATTAATAATATAATAAAAGATATCTTTTATGTATGTTTATACAACTAAAATTCTCACCTAAATTTTGTCCACTCTCTTTGCAACAGTAGAGTAAGAGCTAACCTCTATATGTATGCCCCTAAATTTGAAAACACGATTAAAGACCTAAAGATTAGAGAGTTAAATAGCTAAGAATATTTCTGGATCAGATTCATGTTTTGATATGTTCTTTTTGTGTCTATTTTATCAGTGAAAACATTACTTCCAGTTAGATCCCAGTAAGAGTGAAGGTCTTAAAAAAAGCAATTTCTAGTCTTGTCTTCTGTTTATTGCACAAATGCCAATGCATCCATGCTTTGTATCTTTTAAAAAAGTCTGTTTATTAAAGCACAGTTGATTTACACATCTCTACACAGTATCACATGTAATTATTTCTAACATATCTCTCCATGGTTTCTAACTGTATGAACTTGTAGTCAATAAGGTATTAACAATTTTTTTCTTTGGATAGAATAGTTCAAAATAACAAAATAATAGTTATACATTAAGTGTCAGATTGTTTAAGATCAAAAACACAGAGGACAGCCTATGCTGGAGAGGATGCAGATTAAAATGAACACTCCTCCATTATTGGTGGGAGTGTAAACTTGTACAGCCAATATGAACTGCAGTATGGCAGTTTGTCAGATAACCGGTAATCAATTTTTCCAAAGACCCAGCAATGTCACAATTGGTCACATATCAAAAAAGTGCACATTCGAACTCCAAAGTTATGAGTCAGCTATGTTCATAGCAGCATTGTTCATAATAACAGGAATGAAAACAACCTAGATGCCCCTCAACCGAAGAACGGATTAATAAACTGTGATACATCTACATAATGGAGTACTACTCAGCTGTTACAAAAAATGACATCCTATCATTTGCAGACAAATGGATGGATTTGGAGAATATTCTGCTAAGCAAGGTCTCACATGCCCAGAAAGATATACCCAGGATATACTTACTCATTAGTGGACTTTAAACAAAAAGCAAAAAACATTGAAGCTGCAAAATATAACCCCCAAAAAGCTTGGAATCAGAAGGAACTTCAGGGAGACATCCAGGGGTTTCCGTAGAAAGAGAAAATAGAGAAGATCTTCTTAGCTAACTGGGAGCTTAAGGGGCCATAATCAAGAAAATATATGTGTAGCAATCTTATTTGCATTTCCACCCTTGATAAGCCATGCTTATGATTCTTATCCTCTGTATAGTTATTGTTAACTCTTCCGCATTTTAAGTTCTTTTTACTGTTATTTTTGATAAATACAAAATAAAGAAAAAAAAAGAATCAAGAGGACAATTATGAAGTCCACCAGATGCCACCACGATAAAAAAAAAAAAAAAAAAAAAAAAAAAAAAAAAAAAAAAAAAAAAAAAAAAAAAAAAAAAAAAAAAAAAAAAAAAAAAAAAAAAAAAAAAGAAGCGTGGGATCAAATCATGAGAGAAGGAGATGATTGAGTGGGAGGAACAACAGGGAAGGAGAACAAAAAAAGAGATGCACATCATTATAGAGGAAGCCAATGTGGGGTTGGAAAATGACTGGGTGCTAGGATAACCTATTAGAACTCACATGATGTCCCTGCCTAGGTTCCCAACCAATAGTGATGGTGTTGTCTAGACAGAAATTTCCCTATAATCAAATGAACATTTACCCCAAGAGCCATCACAGAAATTACATCCAACAATGAATAGACATAGGGACAGAGATACATGGGTGAGCACTGGACTGAGCTCCTGGTCCGATTGAGAGTAGGGGAAAGGAGTCTATATGAGCAAGGGAATAGGGCTTATGAGGAAAATTCCTACAGTGATGGCTGGCTAGAGCTCTGGGAAGCTCACATGGATAAAATGAGACTTTATTAAAAAATAAATAATCCAAAATAATAAAAAAGAAGAACAGACACTGAGAAACCTTCCAAGAAAAGAAACTATGCCCTCCAAAGATAGGCAGCTGTCCACTGACATGGCCAGTATGAAGAGCCTCTACGGGTGGGATCAGACTTGGTTTCTATGTAGGGACTGGCACTTCAGAGCCCATTCTCTCCAGAGGAACAGATAACCCCATCTTGACATTAGTATGGGGAAACTGGACCTGCCTGGAGTGGATGCTGAGCTGATCCACCTTGGGATTTCTTGCCCTTTTGGGGGAGGGGATGAGGGGATGGGGAAGAGGGAGGCTGAAGGCTGACTGGGAGTGATAGGGAGGGAAAAGGAAGGGAGAGCAAGGAGATACACGGAAAAAAAACAGAACTTTTTATAAAAAATTAAAGAAAAAGAAATAAGAAATTTCACTCTTCTCTATGTAAAGGTTAGCTTTTTCCAAAATATTTTATTACTGTGCTCTTTCTGTTAAGTACTTCCTATTTATATTTGGAGTTAGAGGATTTACTTATAACAAATGGTATTGATAAGAAATAAGACTATGCTATGCACTGATGGCATCTAGTTTTTTTTTTTTTTTTTTTTTTTTTTTTTTTTTTTTTTTTTTTTTTTTTTTTTTTTTTTTTTTTTTTGCTTTTTCTTTGCTTTTTTTTTTAACTTGCTGTAATCAGATGACATGATCAACCTTAAAATATTTTATGAATGTTGTTGTGCATACTTTAATTTGTGAAGAACCATAATATAAATTTGTTAGATATTCTTCAGTTTGACTTCTGATTAAAAGTGACAGAGCATATATTAATTAAGCTATAGGCACCTTTAGCTTATAATTATCATAAAATAATAGATAATTAATTGAAGATACAAACGTAATAAAAGTTAATGATAGTTGCCTATTTTTATTGACAGTCTGATTTTCCCCAAGGACAGTCCATAAGAAAAGCAGCATAAAAATGTGAACAAGTTATGTGTATTTGGGAGAGACCAACTTTAGTATCAAATAGAGCACACTCTTTTATATAAGGTAGATAGATTGCACTCATCTTTTTCTTCCTCTAAAGCTTGATTCCCATAAAAAAATATTTAAAGTGTCTAAGACTCTGAATTTTTCCTTATCATATCTAAGTGGACCAGATTATATTGTTCCACATGGCCAATGATTATCAAATTGTCTTTTCATTTTGGGGATGTGCTCCAGATACTTACTAATTTCCTTATGTTTTTATTCTCATGCTGACAAAAATGACTGTAAAGTTGGAAAAAATATCAGTATTATGTTTCAGGGATATATCATGGCAAAATCCTGTTAGGAGCTAAATTACACTTTCAGGCAAAACATATTACCATTCATTTTCTCAGTACTCAACTCTTCGTTATAGCTAGCAAAACTAGAGTGAGGGTGTGTTCTTCAGACAAAACTCTACAAATAAAATGAATGTGAAGATGTGTCAAACAGACAAATTGATTTTGGTATTTTTGACAAGTCAGTGAAAAAATGTGTAAGATCAGCTCCCTGCCTATACCATTTCAAAAGAAAATGAAAAACATTTTGGGCAATCTCTAGACATCCATTATTCTATTACACTGTCCTGCATGCTGTGTGAACCATTCAAAATTATCTAGAGTATCTGGTAATTTCTTCTTGTGGTATAATTAGACAAAAGAAATACAGACCATCCATAGCTAAATTAAAAGAAAACACAGTGCAGAAAAAGGAATAGAAAGAATATTCTGACCATACCAGTTTTTATAAAACTTAATGCTTTGAAAGTATTCCTTTTTTATGTGATACTGTCCTGCATTGAAAGTGATCCTCTTTTTTTCACAGAAAAAGACATAACTTTATACTCTTTCTAAGATTTAAAATTTGTCTATATTTATTTTAAATTTTATGTAAATTTTTAATAATATATATACAAATCATGGTTTCCCTTCCTCCAGATCCTCCTTTATCACTCAACTTCATTTTTTTTTTAATTTTTTGTTTTTTACTCATGAGCTATTTTGTCAAAAAAAAGGAATTTAGCTTTTTTATTTCTCTACTATAGCTAAAAATTAAATTCACTTGTTTAAACATGGAATATCACTATAACTGGTAGTGATAGACAGCTTTATTGTGTGTGTATGTGCACATGAATGTGTGTGTGGGTGGGTGGATGCACAACAAAGCTAAAAAGTACATCTGGTTTCCTGCTCTGTAACTCTTACCATTAGCAACTTGAAGCAGGGTAGTTCAGGGAAACTTGAGGCTGGGTAACTGCAGGCCTGGCCCAAAGATTCTCCTGTCTTTGTACTCACTCCACAGTACGGAGAATGAAACTTAGGACCCCAGGCTTTGGAAGCAAACTTTTTTCATTGTGAGTAACCTCCCCAGAGTAAGATTCTTTGATTTTTGAGAATTATACAAGCAAAACATGCACATACATGTCAAATCTACATATTAAAATTTGAATATTAAACACAATCCCCATCATTTTGTTAGCTTATGAAATATAACTGTTTAAAAAAGAATTCATAAAGGCATTATGCAGTATTACTGGAAGGAGAGGAAATAAATGTAAGCATTGTGCTTAATGTGACAATTTTAGGAATGCTGTATTTTTATATATGATCATGTCATAATCTAAAATGTATTGAGACTAAATTTAATTTTTTTAAAGGATTTATTTATTAAGTATATAACATTCTGCCTCCACTATGCCTGTGTGCCAGAAGAGGGCATCAGATCTCAAGACAGGTGGTTGTGAGCCACCATGTGGTTGCTGGGAATTGAACTCAGGACCTCTGGAAGAACAGTTGGTGCTCTTAACCTCTGAGCCATTTCTCCAGCCCCAAGGCTAAATTTAATTTTTAAAATAAAATGCACATGTTATTATAAACCACTTAAGAAATCTAATTAATACATGATTTTATCCTATATATATAAACAAAAAGTTTATTTACTGTCTTCTTAGCATATTATTTTGTATCTATTTATGCATCCTGGGACTTTAATGGCTGCTAAATATTTGTACTATTTCATTTTTAGTAATTTGATTATGCTTTTTTGCTGAATTTTTCTTTGGACTGCCAGCTCACAAAATACAGCAGAGAAACATTATTAATTATGAAAATTAGACCTTATCTTAGATATCCCATTAGCTCTTACGCAGAACCAATCCATATCTTCTAATCTATGCTTTTTTAAATGGCTTCTTATGCTCATTCTGTACTGTCCATTCTGCTTCCTCAACATCTGATGACAACTCTGCTTTTTCTTTCCAGAGCGTTCTCTATCCAGAAGTCTCTACTGTACGTCCTGCCTTGCTGTTGGCCATTTAGCTCTTTAATAAACCAATCACAGTGACACATCTTCACACATTGTAAAGGAATAGTCCACAACAATGTTATTAGGATTCGTGAACCTCTTTCATTGATTCACATCTCTGTCTCCATGGATCTCATCTATCTCCAGTCCTGTGCTTTCTACATCAAAGCTCCTTTATTTTCAGAATGTCAGTTGCAACTTTCAAATTGAAGATGCCTGACCTGGTTCTGCTGGGACTTTATTCCAAAGACAGTGGACTTATTATTATTGTGTAACATTGTTTCTAGAAAAAAAAATAAAAATAAAATATAATTTTGGAACGAGATACTTAAAATTAGATAAAGACCCAAAGACTGACCAAAACTCAGATATTACCAAAGATCACCTTGATGAATCAATGAAATCTTTCTTATAATTTAAATATCAGATGGTAGTCACAGAGGGAAGGGGGAGAAGCAGCAAGGTGATACAACATGAAGACAGCACTCAGATAAAGGACTTATTAAAATGCAGGGAGAAGAAGAAGGAGCAGGAAGAGGAGGGGAAAAGGAGAGGAGGAGGAAAGGGAAGGGAAGAAGGCCAAGGAGGTAGAGGAGGAGCAGATATGATATTCTGGGAAGTGAGAAGAAGAGAGAGAAATGGAGAATTTCCTTTTAATAAAGGTTGTGGCCCCTTCTCTTAGACCACATATGCACAGACTATATGTAACCCTGGGCTGTCTGGGTAATTTTCTAAATACTGACTATGTATGCATAGCCAAAAGACCCTGGGTTGGCTAGTCCAGATGCCTGAACACTAACACTATTGAGATTGCCTGCAGTAACGAGAGAGTTACTTACTAAAGAAGAAATGACTGACGCAAAAAATGCTCAAGCGCCACAGCTCACCTTAGCAAGGACAACATTTCAAAAGTAGGAAACTAGACTGTGCTCCACAACTTTCAGTAACTTCATCAGGTGCAAGAATGTCCTTTCAGAGTACCCCAGTCAGTCTGAGAAACTCCCACGATGTTTAGCTGATCCTTGCTTCTTCCAGGTTTGATGCCTCATCTGAGCCTCTGTGACAGCCCTGTTTGTCAGAACGCTCTGCTCTGTCAGCTGTTCTTCCTACACAAAAGTGAAGGAAACTCCTACACAATAGGGGCACCTTCTCAGACCCTAGGTCAGACAAAGCCATACCTAAAAACTTATTTTCACAGTTAGATCCTTTATTAAGGAGGGAAGAAAGTGACATGGCCTTTCTGATTCTGACAGAAAAACAGAAAATGACCATACAGATGTAATTTTTAAAAAGAAATAAAGGGAAGTATTTTAATGGGCTAGAAAGCTTGGTAAAGGAGATAAAGGACAGGGAGAAGAGGAAGAGGCAAAGGAAAAAAGAGCCAGGGTATGCACTGCAAAGGAGTTACACAGCATATAGTCATATGGCAGTTCATAGCCCATGTCAGGATGAGGTGTTTAATTTTAATTAGTCATGTTTATGAAGTGAGCCACAGGGGCCTTTTTATTTGTTGGATCTCAAAACTCTGATAGCTACACTTTGGTCCTCAGCCTCTTGAGATAAAAGTGTCCAAATAAGGAAAAAGAGCTTGGTGGCTTGCTCTAAGAATGTAATAAAATTGGTTTTTCTGCAAGTAGAGGGTATGGTGAAGAAGGAAAAAGGCTGCCAGAGCCATGCTGAAGTGGACCAGTTGTACATTAAGTTTGTACTTGGGAAAGAAGGAAAAATTAAGTCTATGGAACCTGCTAAGTTTCAGGAATTTCCTGAAGCTATTTTGAATTGTTTACTTGCTGAGTTTATGGATCTTCACAGCAGAAGAGAATGATTCTCTTCCCTCTTTCAAAAGCTATTGTTGCAAATCTCTGATCTTAAAATATCCTGTTGTTTTAACCCTTGTTTATCACCTTTGTTTTAAAGAGATTTTCTCCAAATGTAGTAACATTGGTTTACTTCTTTTCCATTATTGCTTAATACAATGTTATTGAACAGAGTAAACTTTGCTCAAGAAATGCCATTTTGTATTCGAGTAGCCATAGAAATAAAATAGAGTTCAGTTTCACATTCCTGGCAGGAGCTTGCTCAGTTCTAGGAGAGAATGAGCTGGACACCTGGATGATCCAGGTGGGTTCCAGGACTAAAGGAGTCTTCCATTTTAGAGAACTATGCTAAACTAAAGCAGACAGAGCGCCGAGAATGATTCCCTCACCCAGTTCCCAGAGACCATAGCTAGGAACTGCTGTTCACAGAGGGGAAGCATGACCTAAGTTCCAACTGCAGAATCCATACCACCCTGACCCTGCTATCTGATCACCAAATGCTCTAGTCAAAATACACCACCATTATTTCTGGGCCCAGATTCAAGGAGAAATTCCCCAGATTAGCTGTCAGCACACAACCTTGTAATAGAGTAACCTCAAAGTTTGGTTTTTCCCTTTAAAAGGGGCTGTTAAGCTCCCCTCAGGAGACCCTCCTGATCTTTTTATGGCAAGAGCTGGACTAGATTCCCTGTCATTGCTTGTATTTACCTAAATAAACCTTGCTATTGCATTCTGCTATGTCCTTGTCTCTGGTGGTCTCTCCAGGGTCATGACTTTGGGCACAACAGTTATATGCGTTTGTATGCTTCCATTGTCTATTGTCATTGTTTAATTTAGTTGAATGTGGAAATTATGTCAGAATTTTCTAATCAATATAATATAAATAATAAGACAATATTTTTTTTTATTTGGTAATCTTGTGAAAACTGTTAACTTTTACAAAATTATGAAAATATCTGAAATGATGAGAATTTTAATCCCATTTTCAATCTAAGTCAAAAATAAATAAAACATATGACTATTAAAAACTTCACATAAGTAATCTATTTGAGCATATTGGTGACATTGCTGAGTGAGGATCACTCACTTCCAGGAGATGGATATAACAATTCTCTTCAAGTTTTCTCAAAGATGGAAACAGAGAAGTGAAAATTCCCATAACCATTTGATGAGGGAAGTGATATTTTCATATAAACATGCCATTTAGTCTCTTTCGGAAAGGATTAAGTTGAATGTCTAAGCATAAAATTTGTCATGTTAAAAGACATAACCTGTAGACTGAGAAGCACCCAATGACAAACCCCAGAACCCATGACTGCAACTTGCCTGGAAAATAAACCTGGGCAAATATGGTTTAAAAAAAATCAGGTAACAAAACACATTTTGTTTGGACTTAAGCTTTACTTTATGAGCCATTAACTATACTCCTAAATTGGGCAAGAGCCTAAGACTAGATAGGTCATTGTTCTTCTGGAGAAAAACTGCTATTATTATTCTGATAAAGAACAAGGCAATAAAATTACTCCTAATGACATATTTTGATACTCAAAGATAAGAGGATTATTCAAATTTCTTCTGATAGACTTGTTTTGTATATGGTAATTAATGCAAAAATCTACAGACTGGAAAATGTTCAGAGAGAGAGAGAATCTTTGGAATACTTAGCACTAAATGGGAGGTTTTAATGGAAGCCCTTCCCTCAGGACTCCAAGGTTATAGAGAAGTGCAGTGAGGACTAGGGCCCAGAGGCTGTATATGATTTCAAGGAAACACAATCTGCAAAAAAAACAGAATAGATACACATATGAGCTCACACAGATAATGGCATGCACAAAACCTGTATAGCTGTAAACTAGAATGCACTGAGCATTAAGAAGTAGAAGTGGATATTATTTCCCATCACTAAGGAAGAAGACATTAGTAACTGGTAACATCTCAAGGAATGGAAAACCTGCTTTCCTCATTTAATTGTCACTGGACTAGCATCCACAGTCTAGGACTGCACCCTTGACGAGAATAGTTAGCCAACACCAACAGACTCTGCTTTTAATTGACTAATTCATTAATTTGTATGCACATATTTTCATAATTTTTTTTGTTTGTTGTAATTTATTTTTGTCATTTGTTTTCTTTGTTTTGTTTTCATTTGTTTTTGAGACACATAGAGCAAAAAAAGACCACATTAATTTGGAAGGGATATGAGGGAGTATCTGGGAGGAGTTGCTGGAGGAGAAAGTATAGGAACAAGCTAGACTTTATTTAAAAACATAAGTTGAAAAAATTTTTAAAAAAGAGTGAGCTGTAATATTTAATGCTACTTCAGTATTCAAACAAGGTACCTAAAAGAGATGCTTGAAAACATAATAGAATTTTCTAAGAACTCTATTTAAGTATGTTCAAGTTCATAGGTGTATGTTTTGTAACTGCAGATATAAAAGTGCATGGTTGTATGTGAATTCAAAGGCAAATCTCTACCTTGATTGCTTTCCACCTCACGTTTTAAAGCAGGATATTGTATGGAAACTGTAGCTCATCAATTCTGCTAAGCTGTTTATCCAATAAATTCAATGGATTTCATTGATTCCATCCTGCATAGTGCTAAGCTTGTGTATTCTAATCAATTGTCCTGTATAGCTTCTTGGTGAGTGTTTGCCATCAAACTCTGTTGCCTTATGCTTATGCAGCTGGAACATTACAACACATTTTCTAAACCCCTTAAAATTTGTAATTTGCTGCATTCTTTTAACAAGTCTAATTTCAACAATAGTTAATAAATTGTATTTTTATTTGTTATGTAAATTGGATACACTATTGTTTAAGTATGAAAGACAATATAGAGTATAACAAAGTTACTTTTAAATGTCAGAGAAAACAAAGTAGCATATAGTGTTTTTGATAAAACTTTCAACCCTCAAAAAATGGAACATTTTAAAAAAGAGTTTTAGAGCACACACTTAGGGCATTACTGTGATTTTTAAGTACAGAATCTAAAAAAACCTCACTTTATGTTAGATAAATCATGTAGCATGGAAACCATTCTATGGAATTCATGAAGCAAAAACCAAAAGCCTGCTTAGAAGCAGATTTACAGCAATTTTATAGTATTGCTTTTTCTTCTTTGTGCCTCTGCTAACTGCCATTTCCAAGCACTTAATCAGTCTGAGGCTTTATCTGTGATAAGCATTCACATATATTCTGACATTTAAATTTTGTCATTACATGAGGGATAGATGATGATATCCCTATCTTACAAATTAGGACACTAAAGCTGGGATACTTAGAAACTTAGTCCAAGGTGACACAGCTTGCAGGGCTGATTTGAATTATTTGAAATGAAACCAGTTTGATTGCAAAGGCTGTGTCATTAATCACCATGCCACTTTTACTTCACTGTATATATCTTCCTGTATTCAGGCCTTTGTTATCTCTTTGAGTTTGTACTATATTTTTATGCTTCCTTTAAAATCTGTGAATGTATTTTTCCATAATATTCTGTACAAAGTGAGTATATACCTTGAAAAGTTGACTTTTAAAATAATGCACAGTGTATATACTAAGCTTTTGATGTTTGTTAAGGTGACTGCTCTTTTGTGCTCTCAGATATGAAAATTTTAAATTTCTTCTCTTAAAATGTTTTACTGTTTATAATTTTTTAAATGTATGTGTATGTACATAGATCCACAGGGGCAAGAAAAGTTTGCCAGATATCATTAAGCTAGAGGTACAGGCTTTTGTGAGCTACTTTACATTTGTAGTGAGGACCAAATTTGGATTCACTGCAAAAGCAGTATTTATACTCTGCTGATTCACCTCTCCATTCTCATACATGCTTTAGATTCCAGATTTTCAAAAGAAGTTATTGCTTAATGCAGTTTAAATTTGCATTATCAAAATTTACTGCCTACTTAAATTAAATATAATTTATTTTTATACAACTTTTACTCCTAAAATTTATCTTCTAGGAAAGGTGGAATTTCCTAATTTGAGAGGTCATTTTTAAAAATATTTTCATTACTCTTATACCACTAGTGTGTTATATGTCATCCTCTATTGTTGGAGATTGAAAAATACGTATATAATATATATTCATACTTCTTTAAAACTGTTAAAAATATATTTGCTTTTAAAACCATTTGAAATTTATATTTTTCTTGTATTTGGTCTATGCATAAAGATAACTACTATACATTTATTAATTCTAGTTATGGCAACTGTAATTGAAATTGTTGGATTCTCTTATATTTACTAGAAAATGTCTGGCACTCTATGCCCAGTAATAGACTATACAAAAAATCTTTTAGTAGGATCTTAGTGATGAAGGACATTTTTTCTATACATGATATAGTTACCTAATCTTTCTTCAAAATTATGAATTATCATTGCATCTCCTATCAGTCCATGGATGCTTTAGTGAACTGAAAACTGTGGTATAAACACCAAAATGTGGTAATGATTTATAGTGTATATCCCATAGCATAAAAATGAATTAGCAGATGTCATTAATTTTTGCCTTCCTAGTTTAGGTAAATATGAATGACATTTTATAATTTTTCATGAAGTTTATTTACAGGATATGTAAGGACTAATAACACACAAATTTTAATGTTTTGATTTCTTTTTAATATTATGAATAAAGTCTCATTCATTATCTATGTATCCCCTTGCTCAAACTCTGTTCCCTCTCCTGCATCTCCCCATGACTCTTCTCCCCATCTCCTTATCTCCTCCCCAGCAAGAGCAGAAGGTCCCAAGGTCCAAAGGTGGCTTAGTTCAGCACCCACTCCAGGCAAGTATGCTTTCCTCATTCCAGCATTAAGACTGGGTCAGGTGTTCCTCTGGAGGAAATGAATTCAAAGGAAAAACCTTTGAACACCTGATCTTCGACTAAGATGCAACAAAGAAAGAGAAGTACACAGTAATTTCTCTAATGAATATTGATGCAAAAATTCACAACAAAATTCTGGCAAACTGTAAACAACACATATAAAAAATATCATCCTCCACGATCCAGTAGGCTTCATCCCAGAAATGCAGGGATGGTTTAACATAAGGAGAACTGTAAATGTCATCCACCATATAAACAAATTGAAGGGAAAAATCCGCATGGTCATTTCCATAGATGCTGAAAAAGCCTGTGACAAAATCCAACAGGCCTTTATGAAAAAAATTCTAGAAAGTACCTAAAAGGCCTGTTAAGCCTGATATACTGGCAATGTGACAACTATAGATGTTCTCTGGTCCCTTAGAAATGATTTCTTTTTTTACATATGACAGTTACTTTTATTTGTTATTTTTCTTCCTTGTGATTAAAAACTAATTTTTATTAGTTTTAATAAATAACATTTACTTTGTATAAGAATACCTTATGCAAAATAAATATTAATCTTCCACACACAGAGAGAAAAGACTTACTACCTATGTACATTAGGGCATTTACTTGTGTTGAAAGACTCCTAAATATTGATCTTGTATTTATGATTGTCATTTAAAAATACATTGTTAATATGTCCTCTTTTACATTTTAATTACTAAGACAAAGTCCTTTTCATGCATGTTTGAGTAATATCTTGGAATTTTTGTTATTAAATGGTCAAAACTTATTTTTTTTCCTTTGGTTATATTCTTTTTTTTGTTCTTTATTTTGTATTTATCAAGAAAAACAGTAAATTGAATTTAAAATGCTGATAAGTTAAAATAACTATAAAGAAAATAAAAATCATAAGTATGACTTATCAAGGGAGATAATGCAAATAATTTGCTACACATAAAATTATTTTGTGTTCAGCTTTCCCTCTGAAATTTTTTTCTATTCCTGTATATCTTTATTCAAGGTCCCTTCCCCCTCCCGCCATATCAGATCATTTTTTCTTCTCCACAACTCCCCATCCCCTTCCTGGGCAGGCAGCAGACAGTCCCATGGTCCTACTGATCCAATAATGCTTACTTCAGTCTCCACTCCTGGCAAATCCAGTTTTGCTCCCCCTCTCTCAAGAGTGAGTCAGGTGTTCCTCTAGGTGGACTGGGAACCGAAGGGTCAGTCCAGGGTGTTTCTGATCCCAAGCTGTTCAGTGTTTGTGGTTTTCAGCTAGGGCATGCTTGGCTTTTTTTCTTGTTAGTTTGTTTAGAGACGACTAATAAGTGAGTACATCCCCTGCTTATCTTCCTGAGTTTGTGATACCTTGCTCAGGAGGATATTCTCTAAATCCATCCATTTGCCTGAAAATTTTAGGATATCATTTTTTCTTACTGCTGAGTAGTATTCCATTGTGTAGATGTACCACAGTTTGTTAATCCATTCTTCAGTTGAGGGACATCTAGGTTGTTTCCAGGTTCTTGCTATAACAAATAATGCTGTTATGAACATAGTTGAGCTAATACCATTGGAGTGTGAATGTGCATCTTTAGGGTATACACCCAGAAGTGGTATTGCTGGGTCCTTGGGGAGATTGATTCTCAATTTTCTGAGAAACCGCCATATTGTATTCCAAAGTGGCTGAACAAGTTTACAATCCCACCAACAATGGAGGAGTGTTCCCCTTGCTCTGCATCCTTTCCAACATAGGCTATCATCTGTGCCTTTTATGTTAGCCAGTTTAACAGGTGTTAGGTGATATCTCAAAGTTGTTTTTATTTGCATTTCTCTGATGGCTAAAGATGATAAGCACTTTTTCAGGTGCCATTCAGCCATTCGTAATTCCTCGCTGAGAATTACCTTTTTAGATCTGAACGCCATTTTTTGATTGGGTTATTCAAGATTTTGGGCTCTAGATTCTTGAGCTCTTTATATATCTTAGAGATCAGTCCTCTATCACTTGTAGGGTTGATGAAAATCTTTTCCCATTCTGTAGGCTGTCATTTTGTCCTATTGATAATGTCCTTGGCTTTACAGAAGCTTCCTAGCTTCAGGAGATCCCACTTATTGATGGTTGGTCTTAGTGTCTGGGCCACTGGTGTTATATTTAGGAAGTGGTTACCTGTGCCAATTCGTAGAATTGTATTTACCACTTTCTTTTCTATCAAGTTCAAAGTGGCTGGGTTTATGTTGAGATCTTTGATCCACTTGGGTTTGAGTTTCGTGCAGGGTGACAGGCTTCGTTGTATTTGCATTTTTCTACACACTTCCATCCAGCTATGACAACACCATTTGTTAAATATACTGTCTTTTTTCCATTGAATGTTTTGGGCCTCTTTGTCAAAGATCAGGTGTTCATAGGTTTTTGGGTTCATGTCTGGATCCTCAATTCTATTCCATTGATCCACAAGTCTGCTTTTATGCCAGTATCAGGCTGTTTTTATTATTACTGTAGCTCTATAGTATAACTTGAAGTCAGGGATGGTGATACCTCCTGAGGTTCTTTTGTTGAGTAAAATTGTTTTGGCAATATTGGCTTTCCCGTTATTTCAAATGAAATTGAGTATTGTTCTTTCAAGGTCCAAAAAATATTGTGTTGGGATTTTGATGGGCAGTGCATTGAATCTGTAGATTGCCTTTGGTAGAATTGCCATTTTTTACTATGTTGATCCTACCAATCCAGGAACATGGGAGAGCTTTCCATTTTCTGATATTCTCTTCAATTTCTTTCTTTAGTGATTTAAAAATTTTGTCAAATAGATCTGTGATTTCTTTAGTTATAGTTACTCCAAGGTGTTTAATACTATTTGCAGCTATTATGAAGGGTAATGTTTCCCTTATTTCTTTTTCAGCTCTTCTATCTTTATTGTATAGAAGGGCTACTTATTTCTGTAGAGAGCTGAATACAGCCACACCATTAACTGTAGAGAGCTGCGTACAGCCACACCATAAGATGGTGCTGGCCTTGAGCACTCTCCCTGGTAAACAACTCCATATTTGGCTAGGCCAAGGATCTGGCTTGCTTCTGCGTATCTGAGCCTATTGGTGATGCCCACGTGGCTATCTTGGATTGGATGCCCTGAGGGTATTTAGCTAAGAGCATGCTTCCCCCCAGGCAGTTAGAGGGGTAGAGTAGTTAGTGAGTGAATGAGTGAGAGAGTGAGTTAGTCAGTCAGTCAGTAGAAACCAGATTGTAAAGAACCTGAATAAACTGCAAAGAGAAGGATCCTGTGTTGCGTCTTCCTTGCTGGCGAGGTTGTGCGTGACATATTTCTTTGAGTTAATCTTGTATTCTGCTCCATTGCTGAAGGTGTTTATCAGCTGTAGCAGTTCCTTGGAAGAATTTTGTGGGTAACTTATTAAGGCAAAATGTTAATTCAGAAGTTCTTTTTAAAGCTTAAAGTCTGTATGGCTTTGATCTAATATCTTAAAGGAATGTGCCTTAATATTTTACTGTAACAAAACATAACTATTCCTGCAGTAGATACAACAAACACAATCAATGTATTTTATTATGTAGTTCAAGTGACTGAGCAGGTTGACATAAGTAACTTTTTTAAGATTAATTTTCTGATTTTTTTTCAAAACTATTAAGTTTTCATATAATATACCAACAAAGCCAAAATGATATATTTAACTGTATTAGTTACTTTTCTATTGCCATGACTATACACCCTGACTAAAGCAAAAAATAGAAGAAAAAGTATATGTATTTAAGCTTACAATTAGAGGGATGAGCATATGATAGCAGAGTAGAGGCAGTAGGTACTGGGCATTTGTCTAGAGCAGCACCTAAAGGCAAATAACTTGAATCTCCAAAATAAAGCAAAGTGATCTCTGAATGGCTCAAGGCTCTGAAACCAAAGGCTACTCTCTTTCAGATATGTCCTCCAGAAAAGTCATATTTTCTAGACTTTCCCAAAAGTGCTACAACAATGAAAACTGAATGACCAATTATTAGAGTCTATGCAAAAGACATTTTATTTGTAATGCCCACCAAATTAGGAATATATTACTTGTAGCATCCAATGTGATTCAATAGAACATATCAATTGCCTGTTTTATTTTTGTTTTTGCTTTGTTTTTTTAAGGACGTCATTTTCTTAAAAAATATATATTTTTGCTGCCCCGGAAAGCAATGCCTCTCCTGTACGATCCGGGATTCCTGCTACATATATATATATATATATATAATTGAGTGACAAGAAAAAAATATGTAACAATGCCTTTCTACCTGTACAATGAATAGTGTTGAGATCAAATGAAGAGCAGAAGACTATATTGAATATAATTTTCAGATACCAAGATGATCAGTGGTTGTGAACAGCTGTGGTTTGCAGCCTGGGTGTTCTTTACTTTTAGTTTTAAAGTTCACTAATTAGTAAGTACTTCCCCTGCTTATCTTTCAGGGTTTGTGATATCTTCCTCAGGAGAATATTCTTCAATTCCATCCATTTGCCTGCAAATTTTAGGATTATATTTTTTTTTCTGCTGAGTACTATTACATTGTATAGATGTACCACAGTTTATCAATCCATTCTTAAGTTGAGGGGCATCTAGGTTGTTTCCAGTTTCTTGGTATTACGAATAATGCTACTATGAACATAGTTGACATATGTGCATCTTTAGAGTATAAGCCCAGTAGTTGTATTGCTGGATCCTTGGGGAGACTGATTCCCAATTTTCTGAGGAACCACCATACTGCATTCTAGAGTGGCTGAACAATCTTACACTCCCACCAACAATGGAGGAGTGTCCCCTTTGTTAATACATCCTTTCCAGTATAGGTTATCATCTGTATTTTTAATTTGAGCTATTCAGACATGTGTAAAGGGGTATCTCAAAGTTGTTTTGATTTGCATTTCTCTGATGGCTGATCTCTAAGATATATAAAGAGCTCAAGAATCTAGAGCCCAAAACCTTAAATAACCCAATCAAAAAATGGGGTACAGATCTAAAAAGGGAATTCTCAGTAGAGGAACTACGAATGACTGAAAGGCACCTGAAAAAGTGCTCTTCATCTTTAGCCATCAGAGAAATGCAAATAAAAACAACTTTGAGATATCACCTAACACCTGTTAGATTGGCTAAGATAAAAGGCACAGATGACAGCCTATGTTGGAAAGGATGCAGAGCAAGGGGAACACTCCTCCATTGTTGGAGGGAGTGTAAGCTTGTTCAGCCACTTTGGAATGCAATATGGCGGTTTCTCAGAAAATTGAGAATCAATCTCCCCAAGGACCCAGCAATACCACTTCTGGGTATATACCCTAAAGAGGCACATTCACACTCCAAAGTTATTAGCTCAACACTGTTCATAGCAGCATTATTTGTAATAGCAAGAACCTGGGAACAAACTAGATGTCCCTCAACTGAAGAATGGATTAACAAACTGTGGTACATCTACACAATGGAATACTACTCAGCAGTAAGAAAAAATGATATCCTAAAATTTTCAGGCAAATGGATGGATTTGGAGAATATCCTCCTGAGTGAGGTATCACAAACTCAGAAAGATAAGCAGGGGATGTACTCACTCATTAGTGGTGTCTAAGCAAACTAACAAGAAAAAAGCTAAGCATGCCCTAGCTGCAAACCACAACCACTGAACAACTTGGGATCAGAACCACCCTGGACTGACCCTTTGCATCCCACTTCAACTATAGGAACACCTGACTCACTCTTGAGGGAGGGGCGACAAAACTGGATTTGCCAGGAGTGGAGACTGATCTGAGCATTATTGGGTCAGTGGGACCATAGGACTGTCTGCTCCCTGCCCAGGGAGGGGATGGGGAGTTGTGGAGATGAAAAAAATGACCTGATGTGGCAGGAGGGGGAAGGGACCTTGAATAAAGATATACAGGAATGGGAGAAAAAAACTTCAGAGGGAATGCTGAACACAAAGTAAATATATGTGGAGCAATCTTATTTGCATTATCTCCCTTGATAAGTCATGCTTATGATTTTTATCTTCTTTATAGTTATTGTTAACTTATCAGCATTTTAAATTTATTTTACTGTTTTTCCTGATAAATACAAAATAAAGAAAAAAAAAAGAAGAAGTTGAGCACTTTTTCAAGTGCCTTTCAGCCATTTGTAATTCTTCTGCTGAGAATTCCTTTTTAGTTCTGAACCCCATTTTGGTGGGGTTATTTAGGGCTTTCAGCTAGTAAATAGCACAAGCACCTTCCCATATTAAATTATATTCTGATTAGCATAGTCATACTCCTCAAATTACTAAACCCATAAAAGTTTAATTGACAAAGGAGCCTAAGAATCATAATATTTATTCCTTCACTATCACAAAATTTTACCAATATATTTATAGGTAATTGTTATTTTTAATGATTTGATTAAATTAGCATAACACCACTACAATGATCTTATGTATATATAAAAGGAGAGCTGACCAAGGTTTCTAAGATTAAATACTGCTGTGGAGGTTGAGAATAAATCTTGACCTGGTTCACTATACTTACATTGGTAGAGCAATTTCAGAGTTCCTTCTGACAATGGCACTCTATTCAACTCAGTTAACTGACCTTGGTAGGAGAGATGCATTTGGAGAACAGAAGAGATAGCTATAAGCACAAACATTCTAACTCAATAAAAACAGCTCTTTATCGTTCTTATAAAAATAGTCTATAAACAGATTGTTCTAGCCTAGTTTTATGTCAACTTGACACAAACCAGAGTTACTGGAGAAGAGTGGGTGTCAGTTGAGAAAATGCCTCAGTAAGATCCGGCCATAGACAAGCCTGAAGGGTATTTTCTTATTCAATGATTGATATCTTTGGCATTGTGAAAATATTCTATCCTAATTATTATTTGATTATTTATACTTGTCAAAACAATCTAGGCATAACTTTAATTTCATACTGTGTCTTAAGTACAAACAAAAAAAATATAAAAACCTACAAAACCAAGCATCTATATCTAGTGAAAACAAGTTGAACCAAGATACTGAGTAATATATATACTAATATTTTCAAGCACAATTGATAAACTGATCCTGATTGTGAACTAGATAAATGAAGGCACATAATATTTTTCTATCTTTGTGTGAGAAAAAAAATTAAGTTTTGAATAGCATAATCTATGAAAGTGTAACATGGGGTTAGCTTTCATTCTTATATGACTAAAAAGATTCAGCCTATGATGATTAAAATACAGATGTTTTGGTAATACCATATCTAGTTAGACCCTATTATTTATCTATACATCTCTCACTGACTTATTTGAGAAATAGACATCGAAGAGTATGAGAGAGAGAAAAAACGAGAAAGAATAAAAGTTAAAGAAAATAACAAAAGCTTCTGCTGCTGGGGAATGCCTCTGGCAAAAACTACACAGGAACGGGTGGCACAAAGAAAATGTTTCTCCGAAAGGAAATGAGATGCCAAAGGCAAAAAACTTCTTCAAAGAATAAGTAGTCTTTTTGCAAGAATGCTGAATCAATTTCATTTCTACTTGATTGTATACTGTTTCTTTATAAATAGCCACTAGACGCTCGATTCTGTAAGCCTGATAAGCCACTTCAAAGGCAAGCTGACACAAGACAGACCATTCCTCATTTTATCACCTGTATCAATGTTAACTCTGAAAATTTAGTTTCTGTTTTGTTCCTGCCTCCCCTCCCTGCTTAGGTCAGAACACTCCCTACTCTCTCTGTCTCTGAGTGCCATTCACAACATTCTTAATCACCTACTTCAAAATGGTTTGACTTTCTTTGCCCCTTTTAAGTCATCAGATAAATTGTTAGCTGTTAATGTGCTCAGATCTGCCTTCACCTCCTGACTCCTGACCAGAGATATAGAAACATAACACAACTGAAAAATGATTTTGCAATTGAATACTTTATTCAAAATTTCATATAAATTTTAATGATAGTTTTAAAAGCCAGTACTCAATGTCAACTACAGACCCTTTTATGAAAGAATTATTTTTTAGCTTTTTATTAGACTTCTACTCAGCCAAAACTAATGATGTATTTACTAATAATGCAGTGTGAAAAATGTTATATAGCAGGGAAATAAATAAAAACTTTTATTTGCTTATATCTGTGTCTTCTTTTCCATGTTTCCTTTTGTTGCATTGAAGGTTATGTCTCTATTATCCGTGTAGCACTGTGAGCTGTATTGAATTTTGATCTTCATTTCTCCACCTCTTCTTTAGTCTTCCACTTTCCACACTGAATAAAATTTGTGATGTCATAATGCACACAAATATAACTCAACATGCACTGGAATACAGGGAGAAAACTCTTAAATCATTCTTGCATCTAGTCAAGTGTAAATCTCTATTAAATCCTATTGGATGTATAAATACACTTTACTGAGAAGAGGTAAGAGTTGTAATATAGACTGTGTATGGGAATAAGTATATAGTAAGCAATTTGGTATTATACACCCACAGTAAAATAGTGTTTGCAGAGTGTTTACATTGTTTATAGGATTTTTAAAAGCAAGACACTTTTGCTGTTGAAATATATATAAGTATATATATTCCAACATCAATATATATATTTCCTTATTCTTAGAAAACTATCACTTTTTAACTAAATTTTCTTTCTTTTTTATTATGAAGTTTTTTTATTATTTAAAAAGATTTTCCCTTTTCTCATCCCAGTTCCTTCCAGGCCTCCCGCAGCCTCCCCCCACTCTACATCTCTCCATCCATTCCCTAAGGAGGGCCGGGATACCAAAGGTGGGTAAGTGAAGTCTGGCATATCCAGTTAAATAGGTGCTAGTCCCTTACACAGTACTAAGGCTGTGTAAGGGTTTCTCTGTAGGAAATAGGCACTGAAATGTCAGTTCCTGTACCAGGAACATAGTCTAATCCTACTGCAAGAGGCTCCACAAACTGCTAACGCTATTTGACAGCTGTCTACTTTGAGACAGTTTAGTTATTTTCCTTGATGTTTCCTTAGTGATTAAAAAAATGAGGCTCAAGGCTAAAAAAGGAATTCTCAACAGAAGAATTATAAATGGCTGAAAGACACTTAAAGAATTGCTCAACATCCTTAGTCATCAGAGAAATGCAAATCAAAACAAGTTTGAGATACCATTTTACCTCTGTCAGAATGGCTAAGATTAAAAACACAGGTGAAAACCTAAGCTAAAGGGGTTGTAGAGCAATGTAAACACTCCTCCATTGCTGATGGGAGTATAAACTTGTATAGCCCTACTTTGGGAATTTTTCCTAAAACTAGGAATCAATCTCCCCAATGATCCAGCAATACCACTATTGGGGATATACCCAAAGAATAAAAATTTTTACCCCAAGGACAATTTGTCAACTATGTTTATAGCAGCATTATTTGTAATAGCAAGACCCTGGAAACAACCTAGATGTCCCTCAACTGGAGAATGAATTAACAAACTGTGGTACATCTACACAATGGAGTACTACTCAGCAGAAAAAATATGTCATTCTAAAATTTGCAGACAAATGGATAGATTTAGAGAGTATTATTCTGAGTGAGGTACCACTAACCAGAAAGATAGACATGGTATGTACTCACTCATAAGTGGTGTTCAGAGATAAAGCAAAGAAAATCTAGGCTGCAAACCACAATCCCTGAACAGTTTGGTAAATAAGGACCTTAAGAAAGACATTCAGGGATCCCCCTGGGAAGTGGAAATTAAGAAGACCTCCTTAGTAAATTGTGATCATAAAGAGGAGTGAGCAAGGGCAAGTGGGAAAAAAATTATGAGAGGATTTGGCTGAGTGAGAGAAGCAACAGGGAGTGAGAACAAAGACATGGATATCTTGATGGAGGGAGCCACTGTGGGTTTAGAAAAAAGCTTGGTGCTAAGGAAACCCACAAGAACCCACAAAATGTTCCTGATTATAACTCCAAGGAATACTAGAAAGGATGCCTAAATAAGACTTCCCCTGTAACCAAGTAAATAACCACCCTAATTGTCTTTATACACTCTTCATCCAGCAATGAATAGAGGCAAAACCACATACACAGTGATCCACAGCTAAGTACCAGGTTGAGCTCTCAGTTCAGCTAAAGAAGAGAGAAGAGAGAATGTATGATCAAAGAGATCAGGATCATGAGTAGGAGATGCTCAATGCCCCCTGACTGCAGTTATTGGGAGCTCATTGAATTAGAAACAATTTTTTAACTAAAAATTTTTTAAACAATCAATATTTTTAATGCATTTCAGGAATCTACTCTCGGACCCTTAATCTTTTGTGTTCCTTCTGATGTCATGTTAAAGATAATCACAGAGCTTGTCCTATATTGACAATACTGAATATATAAAGACAGATAAAGTTCTTCCCTCAAATTCTACATCAGTTTTATCCACTGGGTTCCTAAGATTCCATCTGAGTATCATTGAAATCAATACATATGATAGATCTGAGAGCACAGTCTTCAGTCTCACTTTTCTTTTGAGCCCAGCCATTCACATTATCGTAAATTTCTTTGTGGCTTGGTTTGTTTGACTATGTAAAACACCAATCTGTCTCATGCCTGATGGCACAAACATAGACAAAACACAGGACTTTTTCTATCACTAAAATATATGTAATCTATATTTTACTCACTATTTAAGAAGAATATTTATATTTAAGCCCCAGCAATCCCTGATTTAATATCTCATTTAAATTTACTTTTCATTGCCTTTGAACATTTTTATTGTGTTGTAGTCAGTTTTATTGCTATGATGAGATACCATGACCATGACAACTCTATTAAAGAATGCATATAGTTGGGGACAGCTTACAGTTTGGAAATTTAGTACATTGTCATCATGTGAGGAAGCATGACACCATGAAAGCAGACATGTTGCTGGAAAGCTGAGAGATCTATGCTGAATCCATAGGCAGCAAGCTTGCTTGTTCATTTGCTTCTTCAATTATCTCCCTCAATGACACACTTCCTCCAACAATGCCAAATGTACTCCAACAAGGTCAATTTTCTATAGTGCCACTCCCTCAGAGCCTCCTGGATCCATTCATTTTCAGACCACCCACATGCATATTTTGAATTTTTTATAGAAAATTAATCTTACCTCTTCAGCATAAGCTGTCTTCTGTGACTTTTATCTTAGCCAATCTGACAGGTGTAAGGTGGTATCTCAAGGTTGTTTTGATTTGCATTTCTCTGATGGCTAAAAATGTTGAGCACTTTTTCAAGTGCCTTTCAGCCATTTGTAATTCTTATGTTGAGAATTCCCTTTTTAGTTCTGAACCCCATTTTTTGACTGGGTTATTCAAGGTTTTAGGCTCTAGTTTCTTGAGTTCTCTATATATTTTAGAAATCAGTCTTCTATCACTTGTAGGGTTGGTGAAAATCTTTTCCCATTCTGTAAGCCGTTATTTTGTTCTATTGACGGTGTCCTTGGCTTTACAGAAGCTTCTCAGTTTCAGGAGGTCTCACTTATTAATTCTTTTTCTTAGTGTCTATGACACAGATGTTATATTTAGGAAGTGGTCACTGGTGCCAGTTTGTTGGAGAATATTTTCCACTTTCTTTTCTATCATATTCAATGTGGCTGTGTTTATGTTGAGGTCTTTGATATACTATCTTCTAACTTTGGAGAATTTAGTTCCTTACTATAAGTTTCCTTAGTAATTATTTCAGAGTCAGTGAGCTCCCAATAGATGCTCTTGGATCATCTGTCACTGTGGGTTTCCTCCTCATGATCCTTATCTTTTTGCTCATCTACAGTCTGTTCTCTTTCTATTAATATCAAACCTCATGGAAACAACATGAAAGAGAAAAAAAGACATGATTATCACCTGAGATGCTGAAAAATAATTTGATTTAATTCAACACTCCTTTATGATATAAATCCTGGAGAGATCAAGAATACTGGAAAATTACCTAATTACAATAAATGCAATATACAGCAAGTCAACAGTCAACATCAACTAAATGGAGAGAGACTCAAAACCATCCCACTTAAATCAGGAACAAAACAAGATTGACCTGTTTCCCCATGTGTAGTTTTTGAGGTTTCAGCTAAAGCAATAAAAGGACAAAAGGAGATTAAGGGGATACAAATTGGAAAAAAAAGAAGTCAAACTATCTCTATTTGCAGATAATATGATTGTATACATACATGATTCCCAAAATTCTACCAGAGAACTTCTGCAGCTGATAAACACATTCACTCATGTCAAATGACACCAACTAATCCAAACAAAACAAAAGAAAACAAAACACAAATACTCACAAAATCTATGCTGAATTATTACTTACAGTGCATCACTTTGACCTGCTGTTTGCCTTCATGATTACCATGAAACACATGCATTTTTATCTGGGTCAGCTACATGGGAAAGAACTTGACTTAAATAGAAAAGGTTGCTAAAGTATATTATTGGCAAAATTCAAAGTAAGTAATATCAGTTGTTACAATTGTTTTATTTTTTTAATGTAAAGATTTTAATGTATAGTAAGGTAACACATTTTAAGTCTGAAGTGACCTCAAAGAACATGACAAACTCAGCTACCATTTTCAGCAAAAACTTCAGGTGTAAGAGATATTTTTATAAAAGTTTATCACTGGAGAAACATACACCTGAGAATTCAAAGCTAAATGCACAGAGAAAACATATGGTATATGTTTTGTTTGTTTGTTTGTTTTTGTTTAGATTTTCTCATTCAAAATGGTTATTTGCAGTTAAATAAATTTAACAGTGTATTTCATAAATTTGTCTTTCTTTTTTGGTATTGTCTCTTTTTTTTTCTCTTAATTTTTAAAAACATACCCATCACTGTTCCCCTTCCTTTCCTTTGTCAGTCTTCCCCAGCTTTTCCCCCAACCCATATTCTTCATTCAATCCTTACAGAGAATAAGGACTCCCAGTGTGTATCAGTGTAGTGTGGCATATGCAGTTGAGGTAGACCCAAGCTCCTATCAAGGCTGACCAAGGTGTTACTCTCTAGTCAGAAGTTTTTCTGTCCTATCTCTGTTCTGCCTGGCCAGTCCTGCAGCTATTTAGTCCCAAGTAAACACACAAAGATTTTTTTTTATTAATTATAACCTGCTTGTATTATGGCTTAGACTTATTACACACTAACTCTTAAACTAACTCATGATTCTTATCTATGTTTACCTACATGTCTTGGGACCTTTTTTTCAGAAAAGCATTCTCATATTGCTTTCTCTGCCTCTGGGTGACATCTCCTGCTTTGTTCTTCTGCTTCCCAGGATTCTACTAGTCCCTTCTCTCCTTTCTAGCTCCTAGCCAGTTAGTATTTTACTAAACTCATATGTACAGTGTACAAGAGCATAGTCCCACATAATTCCTCCAGAGGAAATGGACTTCAACTGTCATCCATATTCAGAGTACTTAATTCAGTACCATTTGGGTTCCCAAGGTGTCATCTCAGAGTCAGTAAACTCCCAATAGTTCAGATCAGCTGTCTCTTGTAGTTTCCTCATCATGATCTTAAACTCTTTGCTCACATAATCTCTCATCTCTCTTCAGATGGACTGGGAGCTCCACCCAACTTAGCTCTGCATTTCTGCATCTGCCTCTATGAGTTACTGGATGAAAGTTCTCTAATGACAATTACAAGTCAATAACCCAAATAATCCAATTTAAAAATGGGGTAGAGAGCTAAATAGAGAATTCTCAATAGAAGAATTTCAAGTGGCTGAAAAATACTAAAAGAACTGTTCGATATTTTCAGCCATCAGTGAAATGCAAATCAAAACAACTCTGGTATAAACTCTTACACCTGTCAGTATTGTTAAGATTAAAAACACTGATGACAGCCTGTGTTGAAGGGAATGTAAAGTAAGAGAAGTACTGGTAGGAACATAAAGTTGTTCAGAAACATTTTAAATCAGTATGACAGATTTTTCAGAGAACTGGGAATCCATCTACCTAGTGATCTAGCAATACCACTTTTGGGCTATATCCAAAGAATGTTTATTTTTACTCACCAAGGGCATTAGCTCAACTATGCTTAGAGCAGCATTATTTGCAATAGCCAGAACCTAGAAACTACCTAGATGACTCTCAACAGATGAATGAATTTAAAAAATGGTACATTTACAAAATAAAGTATTATTCAGCAGCAAAAGAAAAATGACATTTTAAATTTTGCAGGAAAATAGGTGTATCTAGAAACTATCATCCTGAGTGAGGTTACACAGATCCAGAAAGATTATCATGGTATGTACTCACCTATAAGTGGATTTTAGAAATAAAGCAGAGGATAACCAGGCTACAGTCTACAACTCTTTTGTAGGTAGGTAACAAGGAGGAACTTAAGAGAGACATTCATGAATATCCCTTGAAGAAAAAAAATAGAAAAGATCTTCTGAAGAAAATGGGACTATAGTGGGGAGGAGGTAAGATGAGGTGGGAAGAAAATATGAGGGGATGGGATGGATGAGTTGAGGGGGTGACAGAGAGGGATATCAATGGAATAAATATAATGATAAAGGGAGCCATTAGGGAGTTATAAGGAAAAGTAGTGCAAGGAAAATACTAAGAATTCACAAAGATGACTTTGGCTGATTCTCCAAGCAATAATGGAAAGGGCCGCTGAACTAGCCTTATTCTATAGTATTTTTTTCTTAAGAGCCAATTATCATTCCCATTATATAAATATGCTATAATTTTTTAATATCCATTCATTGGTTGATACACATCTGTGGTGTTTCTATTTTCTGGTTATTGTTATTTAAGAAGCAACATTCTTCTAGATTTTTGAGAAACATCAGCATAACTTTCCACAGTAATTTCATTGGTTTGAACTCTACTACCTGTGAATAAGTGAATCTCTTTTCCTAAACTTCTAGGAGCATTTGTTATCATTTGTTTTTATAATCTTAGCCATTCTGATGGATTGACTGAAATTTCAAAGTGGCTCTAATCTGCCTTTCTATGATGATGTTGCATATTACAAATATTTCTCATTCACTTATCTTTCATCATTTTAGGATCCTATTTTAAATCACTGCTGTGTCCCAAATGAGCAAGATCCCTTAGTCCCTCACATATTGAATACATGGTCCTGAATTTGTGTATTTGTTTGTAAAGTGTTAAGGGTTGTGTCATTTTTGGAGATGGCATGACACTGTACATGTGTCAGAACACACTCACCATTCCTCCTGTGTTGTCTGTCTCTTAGTTCATGATTAAGATGTGAGGTTTTGGTTATTTCTGTCACTACGACTTTACTTGTACATCATATTCTCTTATTTTCTGAAACCGTAAGCTCAGGTACATTATTTCTTTCCTAAGTTGTCATGGTCATGGTGTTAAGGACAGTGGTAGTAAACTACCAGTTTGATGTTCTGTCTCTTTAATTATGTGGTTTTTGATATTTGATTTTTTTAAATTTTGAAAATATGCTGTGTTTTAACCTTTTTCAGATGTATAGTTGTTAAGGATGGTTTTCAATCCTTTTCACTTCTTTTGCTGTATGGTTATTCTTTATATTGTGTGGTTCAGTGTGTTAATGTTTGATATTGATGCCTTTTTCAATGGGGCTACTTTTAATTAAATTCTTTACTATCTCAGTGAGTTTAGGTTTATTCTCTGCTTTTTCCTCTATCATGTTTAAAGTATCTGTTCTTATTTTTGAGGTCATTAATCAATTTGATCACTTAGGATTAGAGATTGAATTTTATTCTTTTACACATGTGCCATATCTGTGCTGTATGTATTACTAAAACTTTGTAGTTTAACAATGGTACTACTTCTGGCAAGTCTTTTGTTGATCCAGACTGTACTACCCTGGGTCCTTTGAAGTTTGATAAGAAATTTAAGGTTTTTTTTTTTAATTTCTGTAAAGAATTGCATTGATGTAAAATTACTAAATAATAAAGAAAAATATTTTTTAAAAAGTAATGTTCTATTAAAAATGGTAGAGAAAAAATTGAATTGAAATTTTTATGCTCATTACTTTGAATATTTACATTGCTGTTGGTAAGATGACTATTTTCCCAGTGTTAATTTTACCAATTCATGGTATTCTGATACCAAGGGATATCAGAATATTTCCATCTTCTTGTGTAGTTATTTTTTGTTGTTGATTTTTGATTGGTTTTCTTATTTAATAAAAGTTTAATGGCATTTGATTCTTGACATAAAGTCTACAGTCACTGGAATTATTACAACAACACTTCAAGAAGAAGTAGATAGCTAATGTTAATATGATCTTAATGTCATACTGATTCTCTTAACTGATCTCACCAGGTTGCACCACAGAATATTAAAGAAAATTATTTCATCTTAAAGTAAATTATTTTACATTAATGTTGAAGTCTTATTACCCTAGAAGTACTTGTTTTTCGTGACTGCAGTTGGTGTCTTAGGCCTAAGATCTCAGATTTTAGAACGTTAATGGGATAATGTTGTTGAACTCATGATCATCAACCCCTGTTTACTGAGTAGCTTATATTGATTCAGCTTTTTAAATTTGCACCTGTGTAGTTCATAGCAAGTGCATTACAGAGATTCACAGCAATGTTTTCTTATAGAAGAAAGTAGAATATATAAATTTAAAAAATAACTATAGATGCTTTAAATTGTCAGGCATCTCCAGGAATACTCTGGGAAATAAATGTATATGATGAAAAGAAGTTAAGGATAGCCAGTGGGGAGACACTGTCAATGGAAATGCTGCAATGGCGATAGCTGTTGGTACTAGTGGTACAAGCAGGAAGTTACTAGAGTAGTGGTGTTGGAGATGAGTGGTCAGAGACAGCACAGAAATGCAGATTTTGCAGAATATTATGGGATGGAAGTATATTTTGTACTTGATCCAACTGGCATTGAGGAAGCACATAAAAATTTAGGCCTTTGGACTTACTGTGGATTTTGGGAAAAGACCGGATTCAGAGAGAATCTCTCAAATGAGAGCACAATACTAGGTCATTTTATATGGCTCAAAATATAGAGCAAAAAGTTAACGTATGGCATTCTGGCTTATGATTTACTATTACTTATGACAAATATACTATAACATTAAACAGAGAGAAATGAGAAATAAATTATGCACATTATTTATAATTAAAAAGTTCCCATTGAGCTTATCCATTACACAAGGTATGTGTCACACATAGACATTACCAACAAGAGTGTATTTTATGAGACCATTGTCCATTCACCTCTTTTTCATATTCCATCTTCCCTTCCCATTAGTACTTTTTAGTTTCCTCAAATAGTTTCACTTCTATTCATGTATATATATATATGTGACTTATATATTTATATGGGATATAGAACCATTGGTGAGATGATACATAGAAACATTTGTTTCCTGGTGACCAAATTTTCTTTTCTTTTTTTGGATTTTTTTAAAATTTTATTATTATTACTATTATATTTTTGACAAAGAAGTCACACTTTCTATCCTTGTATATCCTTTTCAAGGTCTTTTCCCCCTCCCACCACATCAGGTCATTCTTTCTTCTCCACAACTCCCCATCCCCTCCCTGGACAGGAAGCAGACAGTCCCATGGTCCCACTGACCCAATATTGTTTAGTTCAGTCTCCACTCCTGGCAGATCCAGCTTTCTCCCTGCTCCCTCAAGAATGAGTCAGGTGTTCCTCTAAGGGGAGTGGGATCCAAGGAGTCAGTACAGGGTGTTTTTTATCCCAAGCTGTTCAGTGGTTGTGGTTTGCAGCTTGGGCATGTTTTGCTTTTATCTTGTTTGTCTGTTTGTTTAGAGACTACTAATGAGTGAGTACATCCCCTACTTATCTTTCTGAGTGTGTGATACCTGGCTCAGGAGGATATTCTCCATTTTCATCCATTTGCTTGCCAATTTTAGGATATCATTTTTTCTTATTGTGTTAATGTACCACAGTTTGTTAATCCATTCTTCAGTTGAGGGACATCTAGGTTGTTTCCAGGTTCTTGCTATTACAAATAATGCTGCTATGAACATAGTTGAGCTAATACCTTTGGAGTCTGACTGTGCATCTTTAGGGTATACACCCAGAAGTGGTATTGCTGGGTCCTTAGGGAGATTGATTCTCAATTTTCTGAGAAACTGCCATACTGGGCGATCTGGCTGCGACATCTATCACCCCATTGATCGCCAGGGTTGATTCGGCTGATCTGGCTGGCTAGGCGGGTGTCTGCTTCCTCCCTCACTGCTCCATGTGCATCCCTCCAGAAGCTGCATGCTCTGTTGAAAAGGACGAAGTTCCCTGAATAGAGGAGGACCAGTCTTCGGTCAAGGGTATATGAGTAGCTGCACTCCCCTGCTAGAACCTCCAAACAAGCTCTTGTGTATTTTTGAATTTTTTTCTTCTAGGTATTCATGTATTCAGTGTACAAGTATTTCACTTTCTAGGATATATTTATTTTAATACATATGGTTTACATACGTTATGAGAAAATTTGAATGATAAATATTTTTCCATTCTTTTTTTTGTATTTTTTTCTTTTTGCATAAAATGTTACTGACTTTTGTGTATTAGTTTTATATTCTACTTTTTAAAAGATATTTGCTAGATATAGAAGTTTTAGGAGTCTTTTATGTATAAAATCTTATCATCTACAAATCAGAGATAAAAGATAGGTACTGTAGCGTAACAGGAAATTGGAAAAACAAAACAGAAAGAGTTAAATGGGTGAAGATGAGAGACACAATAGCAAAAATTATATGCAAAGAGGAGAAATAACTAACTTGAGATTTTTTTTAAAAAATCGTAAGAAAAATATTTTTGAAAAAATCTCTAAAATATAAACATACATGCTTATTAAAAGAGCTTGAATGGGCTCACTTTATAATGATACAAGCAGGTCCTCACTTGACACTTCAAACTAACAATTTAGAAACCCAATGTGGAACTGTTTTTAAATATCATGAAAAGTTCTTAGATGTGAACTCTCTTTAATTAGCTGTTGAAGTAAGCTCTGCTTATATGAGTTAGACATAATAAGAATTATTTGAACCCATAACCTGAAAAAGAACTGCTTCTCTAGTAACATGTATCCTTAATTCTAGGAATGATGACTGGGAGATCTGAGAATCTGCTGTGTACTGTCCAAGCAGCCTAGCTAAAAACCCTTGTCAGAAACTCTGACTGAAATTTAAGTTGAAAATCTATTGAGGAATGACATCAAGGTTGACTTCTGGACACACATGTAGACAATGTACAGTAAAAACAAATATATACATAACCATGGTACCTACTGTGCATATATACATGAACATTCTATTACAATGTTATATGAAATTTTGAAAAATAAGTTTTAATTATTTGAAAAAATCTACATTTTCATTAAAATAATTTGTAAAACAAAGAAAATGCCAATATGTTCAAAAGCAAAAATAATATATAAACAGTACCTCAAAAAGATAAAATAAAAACTGACTAATAATTATTACAATTAATAGCTTTATATCTAATAATCACACAACACATTTTAATTGCAGTACTTACATCTATTTTCATGAATCTTTAAAAACTATCTTATATTCATTAGTTTGCTCTTTTCTTTGAGAAGCAGTTGTGGAATAAAATATTTTAAAAAGCGGTTTTTCTGAAATCTGCATTGGGTTAGAATTATGCCTGGTGTTTTCCCTCTGGTAATAGAGACAATGCCAATTTCTCAAATACCTTGGCACCATGTTGACTATAATTATGTTTTTTTTACAGTAAATAAAATTTGGAAAATTAAAAATATGTGGTAATAATTTAGTTTTGTGTCATTATGAAATTATGAGTATAATATTTATCTGAGTACATTTTTTCTCTTGGTAGCTTCATTGAACATAGGATCCAATTTAATTTTATGTGAAATATTGACATAAATAATAACTGAATTGTTTAATCCATTGTGTAGCATACTAAAAGTGTTAATTGCAGTCAAAACAAAAATACTAATGAATGGTCAGTTAACTCAGATTATAAAAGTTTTGGTTTTAAAATTTTTCAAATGTTTTTATAAAGCAATACTAATATTTAATTATAGAACTGGAGTAAAAGGACTTAAGTGATAGCTAAAATATAACCAATTTTAAAATAAGCCTAATTTAGCCTAAAAAAAGTGCTAATTTTACATAGCATCCACTGTTCAATATCAAGTAGGATTTAACCTTCTGACGTTAATCTCTCAATATAATTTAATAAATAATCAAAAGCAATTCTATCTCATTCTTTTTTTATTCATGTAGAGAGAAAATCCTATTATGAGAGAATTTCTATTGTTCCCTGAAAATCTTCTTAGTCTTTGTGTATTTACCAGTTTATGTTTACCGTGTCGAAATTTTTTATTTTTCTAAATACAATGTGAACATTGACAGATTATGTTGATTTTTGTAGCATGCATGTTTTTCCCCTTTCTTTTTTTATTATGAATAAAGTCACATTTTCTATCCATGTATATCCTATTCAAAGTCCCTTCCCCCTCCCACCCCCTCCAGTCACTCTCTCTTCTCCACATCTCCCCATCTCCTCCCCAGCAAGGGCAGGAGGTCCCAAGGTCCCAATATTGCTCAGTTCAGCATCTACTCCTGGCAGATCCAGTTTCCTCCCCTCAACATCAAGACTGAGTCAGGTGTTCCACTAGAGGGATTGATATCCACAGTGTCAGTCCAAGGTGTTTCAGATCCCAAGCTGTTCAGTGGTTGTGGTTTGCAGTTTATACATGCTTTGCTTTTTGCTTTTTTGTTTGTCCACAGGTGAGTGAGTACAAGCCCTGCTTATCTTTCTGGTTTTGAGATAAATAAGCACAAGAATCACAATTTTAAGAAATTTTAAAAACACATGGATAAAGAGACATAGACCTTTTAAAAAAGAGATTCTATAAAAATATAAAACCAGAACTCTAAAAGGACTTGATAGATTAAAAAAGAAAGAAAGGAAAAAAAGAAAAAATAAGACTGAGAAAGTAAAGCATTTTGAGATGAAAGACCTCCTCAAAGTCATTATTATTATTTAATTTTTGATTGTCTACTACTGGGCATGGAGCTGGTCTTAAGACTTGAACGAACTAGAGACTGGTCCTGCCGAGCCATGACTTCATGGTCTATATGACTCAAAGAAACAGTAGGATGTTCAGAAAGTTTCCTTGTGTATTTGCCTGGCCTGGGAGACTGGTCTTTTGATTGGGCCTATTGCAAACTCAGTAAGTCACCTAACAGCCCTGATGGGAAGAAGTTTTGCTGCACCTTTTGATAGTTCATCCTGAACCCCATCTTCTGGATGTTTATCACAATAATGAAGTACAGAAAGTGGGAGATGGCCAAACTGATCAAGGAGCGGGACATCAGTCTCAACAGTGAGAACAAGGACAAAAGGGCAAGCTATTGCTCAAAGCCATGATGCACTTCTGTCTGCCTGCTGGAAATGCCCTACTGGAGATGATCACTACTCTGCCATCCCTAGTCACTTCACAGAAGCACTGCTGTGTGTTGCTTTTCTGGAGTCCCAATTATGGGCCCCAACTTCTTATCTGGTTTAAATGAGCAAGCAGAGACTTGGCTCATTTAAAAAACTTTCTGACTCAGCTTTATTGGCAAAAACTCTGGCCCTTTAAGAGCTGTGCACCACAAAGTAATGAGAAATAAAGCATGCCTCCAGTGTCTCTGCCATGTTGGAAAGCCGAGAGGGGTGGAGTCAACAAGCTAGAATGCACTGTATAGTCAAGAATTGTAAAAGCTCTTCTGTTTGGAAAATGATTAAGGATTCACAATGAAACAGATTCAGATGGAGAAAACCTCTCAAAAGGTTAAAATGTATGTGAAAAGGAATTCACAGACTGAAAGAGAAAAGAAAAAAAAAGGGTACAGAAAGGCTTTAAAAATAGAAATAAAGGAATAAAAAATAAAAAGCCACATAAAGATGGCAAATACACAATGAGTCTGGATTATCGTTATTATTATGTTTTATTTTATTTTTTAGCTTTTAACAAGCTAACTGCAGAAAGACAATTGATTGCAAAGGCTGATAAAAAACATATATATTTCAAAGCTATCTTGACTTTGAAACTATGTGTAAGAATATGTTGCTTTGGAAATGTATTTCTGCTTTTGTTTCTATAGAAGATAAAAACCTGTGGATTGTTTCTAGGCAAATATGGTTTCATCTGCCAAAACCACCTGAAAATTCTCTGATGGGAAGAGATGGTCACATCTGCTTTCAGGATGCCAATTAAGATGATCCAGCCTTAGGACTCAAGGAGATTACCATCACCCCTTAATCAGCAGAAAGTAGCAATAAAATGATACACACAAATTTCCCAAATTTTGCTTAAAAACTTTTGTTTTCATTTTAAATGGTTAATGGTCATAGTCAAACTCCTAAAAAAGAGGGGGAAGATATGATATAAGAATGATTTTAAAAGATATATGAATTTTGGCTTATTGATACAAATTTAAGCTCAATTTTGTTATGCTGCATGTATTTTTCTACTCTTGTTTAAGGTATGATGTTTAAGTAACTCATATAAAATCATAGTGTATAATTTAGAAATGCAGATTAATAGTCAACTATGATAACCAAACTTATAGCCATGTTAAGGTTTTGTAGGCATACCAAGATATATTTCAATTAGATAGGTAATCTTCAGAAACTTTAAAAATCTACAAAAAATGTCATTTAAAATATTTTGAGAACTTAGACTTTTCTGGACAGTGAGATAGGTCTGTTTCTGGCAGCACCAGTGTACTTCAAGAGATTGATGGACATTGAAGAAAATCCATATGCAATTTACTTTGTTTGTGGTAACAGGTTAGCCACTGGACAAGAAATTGTTCTTGAATTGTCTGCTTGACAGTATGCTGTATAAACTGGACATATAGGTTCCATAGGAAAGTGACCTTTGAACTTTGACGAATAAGTTAAGATGGTCCTTCTGGATCCTGCCTTGCAGTGAAAATAGCCAGGCATCTCTCAGGGCACAAGAAGAAGTGACTGATGAACTGTCCAAGATTTCCTGCATCACTGAAAGGTATGCCAGAGATGCTGGGCCTATAGGCTGAAATGGATGCTCCAAGGTTACAAAGGAACTTTAGGTGACCAGGCAGAAAGGTATCATCTCTGTCATTTCTAGATTTTGGAAGTTGTTTGCACTTGTTGTTTACTTGGGTAATATTATATCCTTCTGTAGTTTTTGATGTAGTTGAATATTTGATAATTATACATATAGTTTTTCTTGTTTATTTTAAGAAGTATATTAGATGTGAAACTCTAGACTACCAAGGATGTGGTAGACAATAATTATTTTTAATTTTGTTAAGGACAAATAGGCTAGATATTGTAACCGTACTTCTTGCTTGATAGCTGTTTTGTTATATGTAATTTGCAATGTTTAAATTAAAACCTTCTTTTTGATTAGACAGAAAAGGGAAAGTGTTATGAGAATATCATTCTCTACATAAAGGAACTGTTTGGGCTATGCCATTGCCTGTAGAAGAAGTAGGCAGCAAAACTGAGGTAAAGGTAGGAGGAGGGCAGAGTCAAACAAACTTTATGTAGCCTCCAAAGAAGAACCATGTAAAGAACCCAAGTGAGTCATGGGGCAGGCCCTATGGCCAGATAGATTAATGGAAATTGGTTGAATTAATATGAAGGAGTTATCTGGCAATATGCCTGAGACATAGGCTAAAGAGGAAGAAATTAATGTATGCATCTGAGTCATTTTGGAGGGGAAAAATGGCTGTGGGCAGATGTAGACCTCAGGCCCAAACGAGACCAGAAACCTCTTGTTATAGGAGATGCCTTGTTTATCTGCCACTAGATATATTATTGCTGGCTGATGTTCATGAGATATCTACATATATCTGAAGAGAAATAGTGGAGGAAGAATAGATGGGAGTAACAGAGGAGACTAACTGGGAAGAGGGGAGGAAAAAAAGCTGTATTTAAGATGTTAAAACAAAAAATTTTAGATATCTAAAAGTAAAATAATGCTTATATAAGATCTAATATGATGTATTTAAGATGCACACATTAGGATAAAATCTCCCTTGCAAATAAATTAATTTAGATTAACAGTTAAATTTTTATGCTCATTTTGCATCTTTACAGATTTCTTTTCAATAACAATATAAATATCAATATTCCCCATAAGGAGAATTTTGTGTAATTCCTAGGACTGTGAGGTATATATTGATAAGTTTAAAATATAGGTTGAATTCAGACTAACTTTCCTCTCTCTATTGAAAGATTTCAGATGATAAATGGACTTTTTTTCTGTCACTTGTGTCCAATGTCAATGGTTAATAGTAAACAACTTAGATATCTTTTTTTCCTACATTGGTCTTTTCCATCATATATTGAATTTGAAAAGGCAGCCACAAAAGCCAAAAAGTCTTAATTTTATGGTCTTAATTTAGATGTAGAGTCACTGCAAATTTTTTTCTATGATTGTTATCATTTCTATAATTTTTGATAATCAAGATGCCTATAATTTTAATTATTTGAGGTTACAGTTAAAATTTTACATGCCAATATTATTTACCTATGATGTTAATTTAAACCTATGATAGAGTAATTCATCAAAAATTATACTTTTAAGATAAAATATTAATACAGACTTCAAATAATGAAGTTACTACAAGGATGTATTTTAAAATATGAAGTAACATAGTCTGCATCTAAATAAGAATACAAATTTTACTTTGTTTATAAACTTAGCCTATTTGTAATTTTTGATTAATTCTGTTCTTTTAAGATAAATAAAATTCTACTATAAATAAATATTCCATTTTTTATATTTACTTATGTGCATTGTTGATAGAAACTCAAGGCTGGGTGGAAAGGTGATAAGAAGAGGCATAGTGTAGTGGGAGAAAGCACTCAGTGAGAATGACCAACAAAGGCAACCTATTAAAAACTGCCATAAGGAAACCTAGTATTGTTTTCAATTTAAAAAAATTGAAAATTATAAATTAAAAATCAAAAGTTATTATTGTGCAAATTCTATTTGGTATTATAATAAATGCCCAGAGTTAGGCATTGAGGACAAGTTAAAATATCAGAGAGATAAACAAGTCACAACCACTTCTCATCTAGCCAAGTTCTCAGGCCAGTGTCCAGGGAACTTTAGACTGCAAGTCTCTTTGTCCTTAGCAGAAAAGTGATGTAGCAGGCTAAGAAAAAAGTCTTGCCTCATTTAGCCTTATATTTTATTCTCTGCCCAGTTAACTCAGTTGCTATTTTAATTTTTCTAGTGTTGGGATTAAAGCTGTGTGCCACCAATGCCTGACAGTGTTTTGCCTTCAACTCACAGAGATTCAGAAGATCTCTGCTTCTGCATGCTGAGATTAAAAGCATTGGTCATTATTCCCTGACCTTCATGGCTTAGCACTGTGGATAGCACTGTCCTCTGATATTTCAGACTATTTTTATTAAATATACAATATATCACCACAAGTTGTGTTACACTAAAGAATTATCTAATGACTATGTTCAGGATAGTTTAAAATCTTCATTTGAATAAGCAGATTCCTAGTGATGATCTATTTGATGCTCTGATAAACAAATGGTTAAATAACAACAGATATAACCATATTATGTCCCCAAATGTAGAATAATAGAAAATTACTTCTAAAATAAATAAATAAACAACTTTTTATCCTAGACAACCTGTTGATTAGAATTTTGTACAAATTTTTGTCTTTTCCTGGTTATATGTGCCTGTGAGTGCAGATGTTCATGAAGGCCATAAGATAGTACTGAGATATCTGGAAATAGAATTCCAAAATGTAGTGAGACATATTTGTTTTGGAACTGATTAAAATGTAGAAAATTAGAATGTTTAATTTTAATTACTATATATGTTTTAGAAGAACAATTTCACCTGTAAAGCAACAATATTAATTTATTTATAATTGTAATTAAAGTCAAAGTATGTTCTTGAATATATGGATTATTGACTTTGGTATATATTTTACATTTATTGTTCCTTGGCCTTTTTGGTATATTTCTTTTGTTCAGTCTGCCATCATGAGCTAGTTTATATTTTAAATATAATCAAACCATATTTGTTTTTTAAAGATGATTATATGACTGAAATACTTGGATGGTCTCACTGAACAGAAAAATGGAAAATTATTAATATTGATGCATGGGATTTAAACATGAATGATGTAGACTTATTGGGCACACACTTAAATATAGAATCTTACAAGGGGAAATTATCGGCCCAGGATGCTGAGTAGCAAATGAGGAGATTTTTATTTAATAGTGTTCTACATAAGAACAACTCATTTGTCACTCTGTGCACTCATATGAGAATTATTTAGCAAATAGCCTCTGAACAGTTTCATCACAATTTGCTAACTTTTTGGAATGTCCACACCCACATTTTATGTATTTGTAACATTATCTTTTGGCTTAACTTGTGGGTGTTAGTTTTACCCTTAAAAGTATACAGTGATAATTATATAGTGAAATATGTTTAAGGTCTACTTGTTTCCAGTAGGACATGGTATTTTTACATTTTGTTTCCTAGTATGTGAAATAGTCTCATTGTACTTTTAGAAATGCATTTTATTTTCAATTATGGTCATTTCTTATGTCTTTCCCTGGGTATATGTGCCTGAGAGTGCAGATGTTCACAAAGGCCGTAGTGAGACATATTTTTTTGAAACTGTTTAGAATACATTTGCAATATTTATATGATAAGATTGATAATAGAAATTTATTTTATAATATTGGAACTAACAGCAGTGATAATGAAAATTGTACAACATTAATTAATCCTCAAAAAGTAATATTTGCTTTAATGAATAACATAAATCAATAAAAAATAAAGTTAAAAGTTAGCCTATTTACATGGTTTTATAAAAATTCTACATAAAATGTAATGCATATCAGTCTGAAAGAACTTGCTAATTTAGTGCTGATTCTGCTTCTTAAATTAGAATCATGAAATATCATAAATAAGTTCTTTAAAAAATCGATCATTCTGTGTTCCATGCACAATTTCATCTATTTTTTAAAGCATAATATTTGTTACAGAAGTCTTTATATCCAAGAATTCTTTCTTGTAACTTTTTTTTACAACTTTCCTCATTAGATGTAATATCTGAATCTTAAGTAGTGAATATATTTTGAAAATGTTATGTCAAAAACAACAAAAAAGTGATTCAATTTACGTGACCTTGAAGAAATGAAAATCAAGTGAAAGTGTGAAGGTTCTAACAGGTTTCATTATCTAAGTATAAAAAGGACAAACCATAAAAATGATATTAAATGCTTATTTCCCTCACAAAATAAAGCTTCTTTCAAATGGCTTCAAAGTACTTGATCCTTGCCTCATAAAATGTGTATTTTCAACCTTGGGACAGAGAAATCATTTTTTCTTCTTTCTGACAGATAAAGCCATTTTACTTTGCTACAAAAGGTTATAGATTATGATAACTGACAATCATAAACATATATAGCACAAGTCCTTGTGTTGTCCTACATACATTAAATCTAGTTAAGGATAACGAAAGTAAAACTTCAATGAATTGTGCTCTGTTTGCAGGAAAGCTGACAATAGGAAACTAGAGGCATAGATGATAGAAATGTGTTATTGTAGGAAGCATAAAGATTTTAATTCATTTATCTTGCCCCAGTAAGCAGATCAAAGAGTCCTTAGAATCTAATGCCTTAAGTGTCCTCTACCAACACACTAAATTGTAGGCATACATTAAAGCTAACATGATAAAAGGCAAAAGACCATTAATTTTTAAAACGTGGCAAAATGATTTCAGCCTCAATATTTGTAAGTAAAAGCTATACTTTGGCCAGGGTAGAAAATGTGTTTTATATTTTATTGATGAATTTTAAATCAAGTTAACTATTCAATTTTCTGAAATAATATTGAATCATTTAAAATATAATTTTAATAGAAATAGGGTTACACAACTCCTATTCCCTTTCCTTTCTCAAGGTCTTCCCTGATAGCCTCCACTCAGCCCTTTCCATGTTACTAACTGCACTTTCAAGTTGATAATCCTTTTTTGACTATTGTTACATATATAAGTAACATATTTTTATATATGCATATACATGATTGTGTATGTATGTATTAGCACATATGTCTATAAACACAACCAACTGAATCCAATTTTGTTGTTTTTTTGTGTATATGATTTTATGGAAGACCATTTTGCATTGATCAACTATAAGAAAAAGTGATCTGCCCTTATCCTTCTTCTAGTTATAGTCACTTACATAAATTATTTATCTAGTGGTGGGACTCCAGGAAATTTTCCCACATTCACTTTAACATATTGACTGTTATTATCATTTTTGTGATCTTAAATATATTGCATTATGTAGGAGAGAATATTTTATCATGGACATCCTGGTAATTCATTTGATATTTTTTTTCTGTACCTTATTTGTGATGTTCTCTGTGTCATAGGTTCGGAGTTTATGATGCACATGTATCCACTTGGGCTATGGTCCCCATGATTTACTAACCTCTGCATTGTGTCTTATTGTGCTTTTCTGTGGTAGTTTCTGTAAGTGAGCCTTCTTTGTTAAGTAGATTTAGTAACATTTATCATTATAGATATCTTATCATGATTGCATATGTTTGCATGTGTGAATGTATGACCTCCTACAAAACAAACACATCAAAAATAATAAATGTAAGAACTACAGAAAATATAAACCCAATTTTATATTTAATATTTCTTTTATTAGTTCTTTAAAAGTTTTGAACTGTCTACTATGATTCTTGATCTAATTTTTCACCTGACCTCTTTGTGCCAGGAGACTTACCTCTTCAGTGAATAATAGCTAATTAAATGATGTAAATAAATGTAACTAAATAATCAGTGAGGGAATGGCACTTTCTTTTGTTTAAATATAGTAGCAGCTGTTCTAGTTTTCTGTTTGCATTACCATGATTTGTAGTTAATAAAATATAACAGCAAATGCAGAACCACAAGGTAGAATACTAATGATAGTGGCATTATTATGACAATATTGAGTGTTTTTCTTGAAAATGTTGGTGCACTATGTGTGTGATAGGTGATCCAAGGTTTTTCAAGCATGACTAAACACATGCAATGTAAAAGTGAGACAGAATATTTTTCATTCAGTCCTTATATGTACATTTCACAATCAAGAACATGATTAAACTAATGCACTATAATAATGGCAGATCATGATTGTAGTTTATTTTATGCATTCTGAGCAAAATTTCAGTGGGATAGGATTAGAAAATAATAGGGTGGCAGTTAGAAAAGAGTACATAATAATATATTTAGCAGTAACTTTGCCTGAGTGTCATTTTATAGATACCAGCTTCTAAAAAGTAGAAGAGAACATATAATGAGTAACATTATAGTCTATATAAAATTCTGTAAAAAGACAGAAACATTATCTTTTATACATCGTAGAAGCAGTAAACTCATGAAAACATTGCAGTTATTAAATCCAAACAAGTTTAGACCTGCCACAATTCCATCATAAAACTGAAAACAGATCATGAAAAGCTGTCCAACACCATGAGCCTAAGAATGAATAATGGGTGTTGAGTGAGAGAGTATGATGTCCTTGAGAATGCAGACATAGTCAGATAAACAACCCACATTTTAGTAGTTATTTCTCACTCATTCAAACAACAATACATAAATTTAGTGGGATGAAAACTCTATCAAAATAGGAGAGGGAAGATGAATTTCAACAAATTCTGGTGGTAGAATTTTGAGAAAAATGAGAATGCATTGCATACATTGGCACAGACAATATTCAGTAAAATGTAATTTGTTTTGATTGACTAAATATAGCTTATATGGACTTTGAAAAAGAAACTATAAATCATTAGGTTAATTTTTAAAGCTAAGCTTAATTAGTAAATATAAAGAGAAAATCCATAAAATATAAAATACTAGATAAAATTGCTAAAACTGAATTTATAATTTTCAAATTTGAGAAGAAATTTATTGGCATATATATAAAAGTAAATAAAATATAGGATTTTATATTTATAAGTGTTATTTTCTAAAATTACTAATAATAAATGTTACCTCTTTCATAATCTTTTATGTGTTTCAGGATAAAAATATAAAATTCTGTAGAGAATAAAGAAAATAAGATTAAAAATAATATAGTGTGTCTTCTTGTATGAGTGAAGAGAAAGTTAGAAGAAAGATCAGGAAAATTCAAAACTGATTATTTTATGTTTCACTTTTATTGTGGTAAAAACTCGCCCTGAGATATGTTTTAAACAGGGTTTATTTGGAGAAAATAGCTTACAAAACAGAGCCGGTTTTAGGAGAAGATGACAGGATGAGGTTGCAGCGCGCCGGAGCCTTTCTAAGGAAGATTCTTCATCTCCACGCCGTACGTCCGAACTCCCAGGCAGCTGGAGCGAACTGCGCACTCGGTCGGGGAACTCTCACAAAAAAATGACGACTTCCTGTCCTGGTCCCCTCCCTCGAAGGTCTACTTCCAAAATCCTCGATCGTTCGATCATTCACATATATAGTTCCTGATTTCCCGCTACACACTTTTGATTTGAAATTGGGAAATATTTGCCCTGTTACTTTTTTATTACATGTGAAAGTATCTTATGTATGAGTTCATTCATAATAAAAGATCAACACGGACACTGTTATAGTTAGAATTGATTCAATATAATATGTACAGTAAAAATATTTCTATATACTAGCAAGCCATTTCGTCATGCTTACTTATTCATAATGTAAATATGATCAAGCATGTTATACTTAAAGGACATCTAGTTGAGACAGGAGAGATGGCTTAGTGATTAAAAAAAGTGATTGTTCTTCCAGAAGACTCTGGTTGTTCATATCTTTTCACTCCTATGGTAGCACACAACTGTCTGTAACTCCTAGAAATGACACTCATACACAGAAGTCCATGCAAGCCAAACATCAATGAACATTTATACATAAATATATATATATATATACACAAACATACTCACATACATATACACATGTGTCATGATGCCACATGACTTTAATTTTTGTACTTGGATGGCAAAAGTACATAGATCTCAGTGAGTGTGAGACCAACCTTGTCTATAAAGTAAGTTCCAGAATATCCAGGACTGTTGCACAGAGAAACACTGCAATAAAAATAATAAAAAAGGAAATTGTGATATATTGTGTATCAACTAAACTTTATCTGAAGATCAGGGAGAAGAGTCAGCCACAAATTTATCCATAGAAATCAGGAAGTGGTGACACATATTTTTAATCCTAGTACTCAAGAGTCAGATTTTCATCTAAATCTTTGTGAGTTCAAGGCTAAACAAAGCCAGGCACTGAAGGGATTGTGTAAAGTAACTTTAATCCCAGCATTTGGGAACCCATGCTTTGGCTCCCAGTTGTTGGGAAATACATACACCTTTAATCCCAGCACTAGTAAAGTTGTTACAGAAAGTGATATAGTGGGGGAGAGAAAGAAATATAAGAAAGGAGGAGGCAGAAGTTCAGAACTTTTCCTTTGCCCCTTTTTTTCCACCTAGGATTCAGAGGCATTATGTCTGAGGAGTTGGCTAGATGAGAACTGGCTGTGAATTGTTCCTCTGTCTCTCTGATTTTTAAGTTTTTCTTCAGTATCAGAATTTTTTAAAACTAAGTAGAATTCCTCCAATAAAATAACTTCTAGAGGTCTTCCACATTTTCTAATAACACTGAAATACCATATAAATGAATAAGCTTTATCTTGGTTAATAATGTATTTTAAGGAAGACAATAATGAAACAAAATTAAGCCTTGTTAAACATAAAAAGCACGCATGATAATATTTGTGTACACTTAGCTATAAAAGTTAAATTCATATAGCTTTCACATAAATAACTATACTTATTATAAATTACCTCAAATATTTTTCAAATAAAATGCATGATAATACTAATACCATACTATGTTTATTGACTAGGATGACTTTACATTATATTGAAAGCTATCATAATCTCTTATAAAATACAAAGTTTTACTTCTGTCTTCATGGTCACCTAAAGTGTTGAGTTATTTTTATAAAATAATTAAATTTGTGAATTTAATAAAAACTCCAGAAGAGGGAGATATTTACTCTCTAGTGAAAATAAAAATTGGTTATGTGTGAATGAATTGGATTGAAATTTTTGTTTGATATGTAATTATTAATAAATTAATAATACAGACAAAATCATTAATACATGTGAATCGACATCTTTTGGTTTCCTGAAGTCTCTTGATAGACCTTTGCCAGTTCTGTGTAGTTATATGGGCACAGCCTTATAGTAATTACCAGCTTTATTTGAGTATCTAGAAACTATTACAAGAATTAGATATGTAGAAGGTTTTAATAAATTTTGTATTGTTTGTATCACATTTTTAGTCTCATTCTCGACATTTAGCATCAGTACTGTACAGCAGTTGTGATTTGATGATCAGTGTTAGACATGTTGAACCACAAGGCAACGTTATTTGGAGAACTGATATGTGTGTGTGTGTGTGTGTGTGTGTGTGTGTGTGTGTCTGGTCTAATCCTTATATTAAAAATCCTTATATTAAAAATTGTTTCTTAGGCAATGTGATTATTTGTTCAAATCACAATAACACAAACACCTGCAATAACTTACATTGTAGTTGTTTCTTTTTTAAAAAAAAAAAAAATATTTATTTATTTATTTGCCTAGGTGTTTTGCCTGGAACTGGAACTACAGACAGTTGTTAGCTGCCATGTGGGTGCTGGGAATCGAACCCGGGACCTCTGGAAGAGCAGACGGTGGTGCTCTTAACTGCTGAGCCATCTCTCCAGCCCCCTGTAGTTGTTTCTAACAACTTTTTTTTTGTTGAAAATAAATATCCACCATTATTTATTTCTAGAAAATACATTGTCTTTTCCTACTATGTGTAGAGATGCATGTATATTAAACTTTTATTTTAAAAGTTGGCATTCTCAGATTGCCTGGATGAATTTTCTCTTCAAGTGACTCAATTTTTCCTTAACATGATGTTTGATTTCTGCAAATCAAAAATAACTTATTGTATTCTATAAGATTATTTGCTGATTTTTAGGTCAGGTATAGCTCATTGAGATTTTCTGAAAAAAATATGATGGCATTATTAAAATAGTTTTTAGGACTGCATGGAAGGTCTTACGCAGCAATAAAATTCTATAAAATCATTTTAATTTTTAGGTCTTTTTTTTTAAACACAGAGAGGAACAAAGTCTTTTAAAAAGTTTCAAATGTCAAGAGGTAAAAATAGTGTCCTTGAACATAAGTGATAGACAGCTGGCTGATAATGTGGCTGATGAGTCATCTGACATTCTTTTCAGATGCTTCCTCAGAACACTTAATAAGAATTTGTGATATTAATCATCAACTTAGCACCCTGCATAGATTATAGAAGGCTCTCAGTAGAAACATGTAAAACATATTCAGAATACTCTAATGAGAATAAGTACATACTCATATATTCCAAAATAGTATATTTAAATATTAATATTTAGGATATTTAGTCCACATATGTAAAAAAAGAAGGCCCATATACTATACCACATAATTTTTTGTTTTGTAAAATTTAGTGATGTGAAAGCTCTTTCTATGTATTACATGGCATCATTTTTTCCAGGAATATGGAAAACATACCCTAATATTGTAATAATTTTAAGCTTCAGTATGAAGGCTTGCTTTTTCTTCCCATAGTAGCTTTTCTCTGTAATAAGAATTTTAATGGGTGGGAGCCAACATAACAGTAAAACGTTCTCAGTTATAGACTATTTTTGAATGTTTACAAAGAATGATCACCTTATAAAAATAATTGTTACAATAGAAGAAATTCCATTCTTGCAAAAATGGATTTGCTCTTCTTTGAAAATTCACATTATCTTTTCATGAATATATTACATGAAAAATACAGTCTCTTGAATTCTGTGTTCAGAATTAATAAGCACTTTATATAACAGGCTGACTTTATATTGGATTATATTTATAAACTGTGTTTTTGTGCTAGCAGCCCTTTCTTAACTTTGTTTTCAATTTTTCAAATGTGAAAAAAATCGTCTCTAATGATTTTTAATTATAGCTTTTATTTTTATTTACAGAAACTGTACCAATTGTAGAATATTTATATTTGAAGTTTTAATGTATCACAGTTTATAATTAATATTTAAAATACTTTCATAATATGAGAGTCTCCATGGAAGATGTAAATTTTAAGCTATTAATAAAAAGACACTAACAGTGGTTTACAATGACGTTTCATGTAAGACATTGGTTTTTTTTTATTGAAGAGTCTCTGTTCCAATAAAGATCATTAGACATTATATTATTATACCATAGCATTTTTATAATATATCATTATTATATATAAAATATCGTGAATAAGAAATAACAGATGTACTCTGAACACAGAAGTGATGAAATTGGTGAATTATGCCAAGGTTAAAATTTAGAAAGTATAAAATCTTTTTTTTTTTTTTTTGTAAAACAATAAGTTAGTGACAAAGACTAAATTGCTTAGTAAATGAAATACAAAAAAATTCTGATTTTAAGATTTTACCCATAATGTATATTTCCTTTGTATTTTAAAACAACCATTATTACAGTAAATAGTTTAAATTATATAAGCAGTCACTAATATAGTTTTATATTGTTTTACAATGTGGTATGTAATCAGCCATTTTCTTGCTTTTTTTCTTTATATTTTTAAATCTTTATTTATTTTGAGATTTGGTTTCTTTGTTTATTTCTGCCTGTCCCTTTACTGGCTACTGTAGACAAGAATGGCCTCAAACTCAGACATGCATCTGCCTCTGCTTTGAGTATAAAAACTAAAGATATGTGCTACTATGTTTAGACTTTTGCCTTTTCTTTTGTTTCACTCCATTCTTTTTCTCTTTTCTCTTCCTTCTCCTAGTACTCTTTCAATTTTTTTTTGTTTTGTTTTTAAATTTTCCATGTATTCCCCTGCTCATTCTTCCTTCCCTCCTCCCAATCGCTTCCAATCTTCCTCTAGTCTCCCCAACTCATCTCCCCAACCCTTCCCTGCAAAGGGCAAAAAGTCCCAAGGTAGGTCAGCTCAGCCTGAGGCATCAACATAAGCCTCTGCAGTGATGGGCTCCAAAGTGCTAGCCCGTGCATAGGAACACAGTCTGATCCCACCACTAGAGTCTCCACATTCTGCACATGCCAATCAACAACAGTTAACAGTCGCCTACACTTGGAGGGTCTAGTTTCATTATCTGATGCTTCCCCAATGACTGGTCTTGATTCAGTGAGCTCCCTAGTGCTCCAGCCAGCCCTTCCTGTGGGAAATTTCCTCATAATCCTTATCCTCTTTTTAATGCAAACTCTCCTCCCCATCTCTCCAGCTGAACCAGATTTATCTTGAAGTCTTTGATAATCTTGGATTTGAGTTTTGTGAAGGGTGATAGGTATGGATTTATTTGCATTTTCTACGATCCAGTTATGCCAACACCATTGGTTGAAGATAATATTTTTTTCATTGAATATTTTTGACCTCTTTGTCAAAAATCAGGTGTTCAGAGGTGTGTGGATTAAAGTCAGGATCTTCAATTGAATTCCATGATCCACAAGTCTTTTATTATGTCAGTACTGGGTTGTTTTTATTACTGTAGCTCTATAGTGGAGCTTGAAGTTTGGGAAGGTGATACCTCCTGAAGTAATGTTATTGAGTAGGATTGTTTTGGCAATCCTGGGAATCTAGTTATTCCATATGAAGTTAATATTGATCTTTAAATGCTGTAAAATTGTGTTGGGATTTAAAAGAGGATTGCAATGAATCTTGAGATTGCTTTCAGTAAAATTGACACTTTTACCCTGTTGATCCGAACTATGCCGGAGCATGTAAAATCTTTCCATTTTCTGTTATGCTCTACAATTTCTTTCTTCAGTAATTTAAAGTTTTTGTCAAACAGGACTGCTCCTTCTTTGGTTAGAATTATACCCAAGATATTTAATGCTATTTTCAGCTATCATAAAGGGTGATATTTCTCTTATTTCTTTTTAAGCTTATTTTCCTTAGTGTGTAGAAGGGCTATTGATTTTTTTTTTTAGTTAATTTTATACCCCGATCATTGCTGAAGGTGTTTATCAGCTGTAGAAGTTCCCTGCTAGAATTTTGAAGGTAACTTATGTATATGATCATATCATCTGCAAATAGAGATAATTTCACTTCTTCCCTTCCAAATTGTATCTCTGCAATTTTCTCTTGCTCTCTTATTGCTTTAGCTAGAATTTTAAGATCTATATTGAATAGATAAGGAGGAGGAGAGCCTTGCCTTTTTCCTTATATTAGTAGAATTTCTTTGAGTTATATTTTCATTTATTTAGAAATTTAGGTTGTTGGCTTATTGTATTGTTGTCTTTTTATATTTACATATTTTTCTTGTATTCCTGATCTCTCTGGGATTTTTATCATGAAGGAGTTTGGATTTTGTAAGATGCTTTTGCAGCAACTAATGAGGTGATCATGTGGAACTTTCTATATTTTTTTATATGATGGATAGCATTTATAGATTTTACATGTTTAAACACCCTTGCATCTCTGGTATGAAGCCTACTTGATCATGGTAGATATTTTTTTTATATGTTGTTGGATTTGGTTTGCCAGAATTTTATTGAGTATTTTTGCATCAATGTTAACAAGGGAGATAGGTCTGTAATTTTATATATTTGTTGCATTTTTTAGAGGCTACCAAACACCTCCATAAGGCCACAATAACCATAATACCCAAGCCGCTCAAAAATGCAACAAAGAAAGAGAATTCTGAACTCAGACTCTTACAAGCAGAGAGGCCCTAGGCTATGAGGGGTCTCTTCCAGCAAAGCCTAAAAGAAGGGATCTTGCACAACAAGGCTCCATCTATAGGGCAAACTGTGTCATCACAGACAGACTGATGCCTTTGAAACTAAACTGATGTTTAGAGCAGAGTCAGAGATCCTGCAGACTAATGACTCAGAACATACAGGAAACACACATGCCCTTTATCCATAACTGACTAGGAGCTATTACAAAAGAGGCTGCTATGAAAATAGTAGAGCTAATGATTTGGAGTGCAACTGTGCATCTTTACGGTATACACCCAGAAGTGGTATTGAAGGGTCCTTGAGGAGATTGATTCTCAATTTGATGAGAAAACACCATACTGCATTTCAAAGAGGCTGAACAAGCTTACATTTCCACAAACAATGGAGGAGTGTTCCCCTTGCTCTGCAACCTCTCCAGCATAGGCTGTCATCTGTGTCTTTTTTCTTAACCAATCTAACAGGTGACACGTGGTATCTCAAAGTTGTTTTGATTTGCATTTCTCTGATGGCTAAAGATGATGAGCATTTTGCAGGTGCCTTACAGCCATTCGTAATTCTTCTGCTGAGAATTCCCTTTTTAGACCTGTACCCCATTTCCGATTGGGTTATTCAAGGTTTTGGGCTCTAGATTCTTGACTCTTTATATATCTTAGAGATCAGTCCTCTATCACTTGTAGGGTTGGTGAAAATCTTTTCCATTTCTGTAGGCTGTCGTTTTGTCCTATTTATAGTGTCCTTGGCTTTATAGAAGCTTCTCAGCTTTAGGAGATCCCACTTTTTGATTGCTGATTTTAGTGTCTGTGCCACTAGTGTTATATTTAGGAAGTGGTCACCTGTGCCAATTTATAGAAATGTATTTCCCACTTTCTTTTCTATCAAGTTTAAAGTGGCTGGGTTTATGTTGAGATCTTTGATCCACTTGAATTTGAGTTCTGTGCAGGGTAACGGGCTTGGATCTACTTGCGTTTTTCTACATACTTCTATCCAGCTATGCCAAGACAATTTGTTAAACAAGCTATCTTTTTTCCATTGAATATTTTGGGTCTCTTTCTCAAAGATCAGGTGTTCATAGGTTTTGGGTTAATGTCTAGATTCTCAATTCCTATTGCATTGATCCACAAGTCTGTTTTTATGCCAGTACTAGGCTGTTTTCATTACTGTAGCTCTATAGTATAACTTGAAGTCAGGGATGGTGATGCCTCCTGAGGTTCTTTTGTTGAACAAAATTGTTTTGTCAATCATAGCTTTCCTGTTATTCCAAATAAAATTGAGTATTGACCTTTCAAGGTCCAAAAAATATTGTGTTGGGATTTGATGGACAGTGCATTGAATCTGTAGATTGCTTTTGGCAGAATTGCCATTTTTAACTATATTGATCCTACCTATCCAGGGACGTGGGAGATCTTTCCATTTTCAGATATCCTCTTCAGTTTCTTTCTTCAGTGATTTAAAATTTTTGTCAAACAGATCTGTTACTTCTTTGGTTATAGTTACTCCAAGGTATTACATACTTTTTGCAGCTTTTATAAAGGGTGATGTTTCCCATATTTCTTTTTCAGCCCATCTATCTTTAGTGTATAGAAGGGCTACTGATTTCTTTGAGTTAATCTTGTTTCCTGCTACATTGCTGAAGGTGTTCATCAGCCGTAGAAGTTCCTTAGAAGAATATTGTGGGTTACATATATATACAATCATATCATCTGCAAATAGACATAGTTTCACTTCTTCTTTTCCAATTTGTATCCTCTTAATCTCCTTTCGTTCTCTTATTGCTTTAGCTAAAACATCGAGAACTATATTGAATAGATAAGTGGGGAGAGAACATCCTTGTCTAGTTCCTGATTTTAGTGGGATTGCTTTGAATTTTTTCCCCATTAAGTTTGATACTGGGTGTCGGCCTCTTCTAAATCACCTTTATTATATTTAGGTATTCTCCCTGTATTCCTGATCTCTCCAGGGCTTTAATCATAAAGGAAAGTTGGATTTTGTCAAAGGCTTTTTCAGCATCTAAGGATATGATCATGTGATTTTTCTTCCTTTAGTTTGTTTATATGATGGATAACGTTTATGGTTTTTTGTATTTTAAACCAGCCCTGCATTTCTGGGTTGAAGTTTGCTTAGTCGTGGTGGATGATATTTTTTATACATTGTTGTATACAGTTTGCTAAAATTTTGTTGAGAATTTTCACATCAATATTCATGAAGGAAATTGGTCTGTAATTCCCCTTCTTTGTTGTGTCTTTGAGTGGCTTGGGTATTAGGGTAACTGTGGCCTCATAAAAGGGATTTGGCAATATTCCTTTAGTTTCTACTGTGTGAAATAGTTTGCAGAGTAATGGTAGTAATTCTTCTTTGAATGTCTGGTAGTACTCTGTAGTGAAACCATCTGGACCAGGGCTTTTATTTTTGGGGAGGTTTTTTAATGACAGCTTCAAATTCCTTAAGGGATATAGACCTGTTTAGGTAATTAATCTGATCTTCATTTAATTTTGGTAGGTGGTACCTGTCCAGAAAGCTGTCCATTTCTTGGAGGTTTTCTTTTTTTTGTGGAACACAGATTTTCAAAGTATGATCTGATAGTTCTCTGGATTTCCTGGGGGTCTGTTGTTATGTCCCCCTTTTCCTTTCTTAATTTGTTGATTTGGACACTCTATCTCTGCTTTTTGATTACTTTGGATAAGGGCTTATCTATTTTGTTGACTTTCTCAAAGAACCAACTCTTAGATTCATTGATTCTTTTATTGTTCTTTTTCTTTCAATTGTATTGATTTCAGCTCTAAGTTTCATTATTTCCTGCAGTCTACTCCTTCTAGGTGAGTTCACTTCTAATTGTTCTCAGGCTTTCAGCTGAGCTGTTGGTTGTCTAGTGTGGGATTTCTCTAGGTTTTTCATATAGGCATCTAGTGCTATGAATTTTCCTCTTAGGACTGCTTTCATTGTGTCCCACAAGTTTGGATACATTGTGGATTCATTTTCATTAAATTCTAGGAAGACTGATCTCTTTCTTAATTTCTTCCTTGACCCAGAAGTGATTCAGCTGAATGATGTTTAGTTTCCATGAGTTGGTAGGCTTTCTTTCATTTTTGATGTTGTTGAACTTTAGGTCCTGGTGATCAGATATGTTACAAGGTATTATTTATATTTTTTGTATCTGTTGATATTTGCTTTATGAAAAATAATGTGGTCAATTTCAGAAAAAGTTCCATGAGGAGCTGAGAAATATGTATATTTCTTTGCATTTGGGTGAAAGCTTCTGTAGATATCTATTAAATCCATTTGCATCATAACCTCTTTTAGACTCCTTATTTCTCTGCTGAGTCTCGGTCTGGTTGATCAATCCAGTGTTGAAAGTGAGGTATTGAAGTCTCTCACTATTAGGGTGTAAGAATTGATGTGGGATTCAAGCTTTAGCCGTGTTTCTTTTACATAAGTAGGTGCCCTTATATTAGGGGCATAAATATTCAAGATTGAAATCTCCTCTTTACCAATTTTTCCTGTGATGAATAAGCAATGACCATCTTGGTCTCTTTTAATTGCTTTTAGCATAAAGTCTAATTTGTTATATATTAGGATTGCAACCCCAGCTTGTTTTTTAGGCCATTTGACTGGAAAATTTTTTCCCAACCCTTTACTCTAAGCCTGTGTCTGTCTTTGTTGTTGAGGTGTGTTTTTAGTAGGCAACAGATGGATGGCTTCTGTTGTTGTATCCATCTTGTTAGTGTGTATCGTTTTATAGGAGAGTTGAGTCCATTGATATTAAGGGATATTAGTGACAACTGATTGATATTTCCTGCTATTTTTGGTGGTAACTTGTTAGTATTTCCTTTCTCTGGGGTATTCTTCTATAGGGTTGTTGATTTTTTGTGGTTTCATGGGTGTGTCTGGAGTCCTTAGGTTGGAGTTTTCCCTCTAATACTTTCTGTAGTGCTGAATTGGTAGATAGGTATTGTTTCAGTCTGATTTGTCATGAAATATCTTCTTTCCTCCATCTATGGTGATTGATAATTTTGTAGGGTATACTATTCTAGTTTGGCAGCCATGCTCTTTTAGAATTTGTATAACTTCTTACCAAGCCCTTCTAGCTTTCATCATTTCCATTGAATAGTCAGGTGTTATGCTGATGGGTCTGCCTTTATAGGTAAGTTGGCCCTTTTCTTTTGCAGCTCTTTTTTTTTTCTTCGTTCTGTATGTTTTTTGGCTTGATTATTATGTGGCGCACTGACTTTTTTAGGGCTCATATTTATTTGATGTTCTGTTAGCTTCTTGTATCTTTATAGGCATTTCCTTCTTCAGGTTAGGAAAGTTTTTTTCCATGATTTTATTGAAAACATCATCTGTGCCTTTGAGCTGATATTCTTCTTCTATTCCTACTATTGTCAAGTTTGGTCTTTCATGTTGTCTCAGATTTCCTGAACATTTTGTGTTATAGCTTTTTTGAGTTTAGTGTTTTCATTGACTGATATATATATTTGAGCTATTGAGTTTCTACTTCAGAGGTTCAATCTTCCATTCTATTGGTTATGCTTGTATCTGTGGTTCAGCATTTTCCTTCAGGTTTTCTATTTCCACCTTTGCCTCATTTTGTGCCTTTTTTATTGCTGTTATTTCAGTTTTTAGTTTCTGGCACGTTTCTTTCATAGATTTGTTCATCTCTTCCAATTTTTTTTGTATTTTTTCGATTTCTTTAAGGGAATTTTTTATATCTTCTTTGAGGGCTTCAATGATCATCATAAAGGTATTTTTGGTGTTGTTTCCTTCTGCTTCCTCTTCATTGCTCTGTTCAGGTCTTGTAGTTGTAGAACCACCACTTTCTTCTGGAATTACCATGTTGTTCTTTATATTATTATATATATTTTTGCACTGGCGTCTGGCCATAGCCTCAGTGGTTAACATTTAGGTGGCTCCTGGTCAGTTGTGGCAAGAGGGCTTGTGTGTTTCCTGTCTTCTAAGGAGTGTGTTGAGACAAGTACCACATACAGAACCTGGTCCCAGACCTGGAACCAGAACAGGAACACAATTTTCCCTGGCAGGGTTTCAGGTGCTGTGGCCTGCTGACCTCACCTCACCTCTGGGCAGAGTCTGAATCTAGCTTTCAGAATCCTCAGTCCTTCTCTGTTGAAGCAGTTGGTGGTGTGGTGGCCATGCAAGTTCCCTTGTTTTAGTAGCAGCTGGAGGAATTCTGACAGCTGAAGTCTCTTCCTGTCTGCTAAGGAGTGTGTGGAGACAAGCACCACAGATAGAACCCTAGATGATATCTTTTGCATTTACATTTCAGTCATTTTTAATTCTGCTGAGAGTTCCTTTTTTATTTCTGAAACCCATTTTTTATTGGGTTGTTAGGTGTTTAGGGCTCTAGTTTCTTGGGTTTTCTTAAATATTTTGAAGATCAGTCCTCTGTCACATGTAGGGTTGGTGAAAATCATTTTCCATTCTGTAGGCTGACGTTGTGTCTTAGGGACTGTGTTCTTGGCCTTACAGAAGCTTCTTTGTTTCAGGAGGTCCCACTTATTGATTGTTTTTCTTTGTGTCTGTGCTACTGGAGTTACATTTAAAAAGTGTTAATCAAAATATTCAATGGAGAAAAGATAGTATCTTTAACAAATGGTGTTGGCATAACATTATGGTAGTGTGTAGAAAAATGCAAATAGATCCATACCTATCACCTTTCACATAACTCAAGTCCATGTGATGTTTCTTTTATTTCCTTCTCGTTCATTTTATCTTTAGTTTATAAGTGGGGTATTGATTTTTTTAGTTAATCTTATACTCTGCTACATTGCTGAAGGTGTTTATGAACTACAAAATTCCCTGGTAGAACTCTGGAAGTCACTGATGTAAATTATTTTATTTTCTGCAAATAGAGAATGTTTCCCTACTTCATTTCCAAATTGTATCCCCTTAATCGCCTTTTGTTCTCTTATTACTTTCACTAGAACTTCAAGAACTATATTGAATAGATAAGGAAAAAAAGTACAGATTTTCTTGTTCTTAATTTTAGTGAGATTGCTTTCAGTTTTTCTTTATTTAATTTTATGATGGCTGTCATCATGTATATATCCTTTATTATATTAGATACTTTTTTCTCTATTCCTTACTTTTCTATGACCTTTATCATGAAGGAGTGTTGGATTTTGTCAAAGGCTTTTTTGACATCTAAGAAGATGAACATGTGAATTTTTTCTTTCAGTTTGTTTATATGATGCATGACATGCACAGATTTCATATTTTTAACCATCCCTGCATTTTTGTGATAAAGTCTACTTGATCATGGTGGATTTTTTTTTTGTATATGTTGTTGGATTTGTCTTACCAGAATTTTATTGAAAATTTTTGCATCAATGTTTATAAGGGAGATTGGTCTCTAATTACTTTCTTTGTTGTGTCTTTGAGAGGCTTGATTGTCATGGTGATTGTGGATTAATAAAAAGAGTTTGGCAATGTTCCTTCTGTTTCTACTGTGTGGAAGAGTTTGAGGGGTATTAGTTCTTTGGTCAAACTCTGCATTGAAATCATCTGTGCCTGGGCTTTTGTTTTCCTGGGAGACTTTTAATAACAGCATGAATTTCCTTTTTGGTTATATGTCTGTTTAGGCCTTTATTTTGATCTTGATTTAATTTTGGTAAGTGCTACCTTTCCAGAAAGCTGTCCATTTCTTGCAGGTTTGTCATTTTAGTGGAGTATAGATTTTCAAAGTATTACTTGATAATTATTTGATTTTGCTAGGTGTCCATTTTTATGTCGCTATTTTTGTTTCTCATTTTTTTTTTTTTTAATTTGAATACCCTCTCTCTCTGCTCTTTGGTTAGTTTGGACAATGTTTATCTGTCTGGTTGACGTTCTCAAAGAACAAATTCTTTGATTCATTAGTTCTTTGTATTATTCTCTTTGTTTCCTTTGTATTGATTTTAGTCCTGAGTTTGATTATTTTCTGTAGTATGCTCTTTCTAAGTGTGTTTGCTTTAATTGTTCTAGAGTACTCAATTGTGCAGTTCAGTCTCTTGTGTGTGATTTCTCTAGGTTTTCCATACAAGCATCGAGTGCCATGAATTTTTCTCTTAAGCCTGCCTTTATTGTATCCTATAAGTTTGGGTATGTTGTGGATTCATTTTTATTAAAATTTAAGAAGTCTTTGATTTTTTTTCTTAACTTTTTCTTTGACCCAGAGGTGGTTCAGTTGAATGATGTTTCATTTTTATGAGTTGGTAGGCTTTCTTTAATTTTTGTTGTTTTTGAACTCTCACTTTAGACCATATTGATCTGATATGGTACAAGGAAGTTATTCTCATTCTTTTGTATATACTGATATTTGCTTTAGGACCAAGTATGTGGTCAATTTTAGAGAAAGTTCCAAGGAGTGCTGATAAATATGTATATTCCTTTGTTTTTAAGTTGAAGGTTTGGGATATATCTATTATGTCCATTGAGATCTTAACTTCAGTTAGTTTTCTTGTTTCTTTGTTGAGTCTCTCTCTGGTTGACCTATCCAAGGGTAAAAGTGGAATACTGAAGTCTCCCACTATTAGTGTGTGAGTTTTGATATGAGGTTTAAGCTTTAGTAGTGCTTCTTTTATATATAAATGTGTCCTTGTGTTAGAGATATAAATATTCAGAATTGAGAATTCATCTTGGTAGATTTTTCCTGTGATTTAATAAGTAATATATGTCTTTCTCTCTTTTAATTGATTTTAGTTTGTAGTCTATTTTGTTAGATATTAGGATGGCTACACCAGCTTGTTTTTTTACGACTATTTAATTGGAGAGTCTTTTCCGAACCCTTTACTCTGAGTTTGTCTCTGTCTTTGAAGTTGAGGTATGTTTCTTGTATGTAGCAGAAGGATAGCTTTTGTTTTTTGTCGGCCCCCAACTATTTACTGACCAAAAGCTTACCAAGAGTGAACAGAGGAAGCAATTGTTATATGCCAGTGCAAGCATACATGTAACAATATAAAGATCAACAAGTGGCTTTTCAGCATCAAGACTTGAACATAACAATGAAGAGAAATAAGAAGGAAATGACATTAAAAACAGCTTAATTATGATAATGAAAGCTTTAAAAGAGTACATAAAGTATATAAAAAACTGTCTTAAAGAAATAGAAGAAAGTAGAAGCAAAAGTAGAGAATATATGAATAAATCACTGAAAGAAAATGAAAAAAAAACAAGAAAAAGGAAACAAACAGGTGTAAGATCTATGCAGGCATTAAAAATTGAAATAGAAGCAATAAAGAATTCAGACAGAGACAAAGCTAGAAATAGAAAACCTGAAAAAAAGAATTGGAACCACAGACTCAAGCATAACCAACATAATCCAAGAGATGGAAGAGAGAATCTGTAGAGTAGAAGACTCAATAGTGGTAATAGATACATTAGTTAAATACAAAACTGAAACCAAAAAACTCATTACACAAAATGTCCAGGAAATCTGGGATAGCATGAAAAGGTCAAACCTGTGATTAATTGGAATTGAAGAAGGAGAATATCAGCTTGAAGGCACTGAAAATATATTCAACAAAATCATAGAAAAAATTTTCCCAACCTAAAGAAGGAAATACATAAAAACACACAAGAAGTTTACAGAACACCAAATAGACTAGACCCACAAAAGTAGTCTTCTCCCCACATAATAAAGTCACTAAGCCTATAGAAAAAGAAAAAAAAATATTAAGAGCTGCAAACAAAAGTAAACAAAATATCTATAAAGGCTGACCCTTCAGAATAACATCAGATCATTGCATGAAATATATAAAAGAAAGAAGGTCCTGGTCAGATGGTATATAGTAACTAAAGGAGCATAGATTCCAAACCAGAAAACTGTACCCAGCAAAACTATTATTCACCATACGGGAAGTAAATAAGATATTTCATGACAAATCCAGATTTAAGCAATACCTACCCACAAATCAAACCCTACAGAAAGTACTAGAGAGAAAACTCCAACCAAAGGAAACCAGATACACCCATGAAACCTCAAACAATCAATAATCCAACAAAAGAAAAACCCAAAGAAAGGAAATACACACATGATACCAGCAAAACTAACAGAAAGCAACAATTATAGTCATTAATATCTCTTAATATCATGGACTGAATTCACCTATGAAAAGATATACCCTAACACAATGGATTCTTCAACTTTTTAAATCTATTTTTAATATCTTTGATAGATGTTTGATTTATAAAATTGTGTCTTTTATTGTACACTAATTGACTACTTGAAGGCCCTACTTTTATTCCTGAATATGGAGTATTTCTGAGTTGTATGCTCCTATGTTGAAAAACAAAACATCTCAATACATTTGCAGCATATCCTTGGTTGTATCTATTAATGATCACAAAATTACAATTATTTTATAAATTAGAAAAACAGCAGCCAAAAATATTACCCCAAAAGTATGTGAATATATTTAATTAATAACCTGAGCATATACTTGAACATGCACCTTAAATCTAAGATGCCAGTGTGACTATTCATTTGCTAGCTTAGTTTAAATTTATAGGAACAGGAAAAAATGTTAACAACCTAAAATTTCAAATCTATACTGTGAATAATCTCTTGATATTTTTATACTTTGACAGTACTCATGGTAAGTATGCCCTATCTGAATGAATAGCTAATGTGGGGTGTCATTCATAAAGATGTTATCTTGTCCCTTATCCTTTTTGATGTGGCTTCTGTGTAGGCAGCATGAAGTAAATAGCTTATTCTACTACATATATTTACCACTAGGAAATTCTGCAGTAATTTATATTCAAAACAACTTTTAATACAACCATATAGCTCTCATCTAAGTGGTATTAATAAAAAGCTGATTTGCCGAAAGCAGACAGGAAGGGTGGGCGGGGCTACCAGGCAAAGAGAACTCTGGGAACATCTCAGGGCAACAGAAATGTCACAGAGAGTTTTCAGAGTTACCAGAGCTGCCAGGAGATGCAGAGGAAATGCTGCTGAGAAAAGGTACTGAGCTGCATCGGTAAACAAGAGAAGAAAGATGAGTTAGTTTAAGACTAAAAAGCTAGCAAGTTATACGACTGGTCCCTAAGTTAATCAGTATAAAATTAATGTAAGCATCTGTGTTTTTGTGTGTGTGTGTGTGTGTGTGTGTGTGTGTGTGACTGTGAGTGTTTCTGCCAGACTGCCAGACTGCCTGTCAAACCTGTAGTCTAGACCAGAGATTCGGGGGTACAGGAAATTATCGCTTTCATTTCTAACACTGACCTATGCATGTTTTGTTTTATTAGTATTTACAGGAGGAATATCTTTATAGACAAAATAGTTTCATTTTATTAATTTTTTACTATGCCTTTCTGTTATTTTATTTCACTTATAAAATTACAAGAATAGGCCATTTGATGTGGGACGTCATTCTGTATGCTGTCAAATTCATTGGTTAATAAAGGGACTGGTTTGGCCTATGGCCCCAGAAAGCTGGGTAGGAAATCCAAGCATAAATACAGGGGAAGAAGAATGTTGTCAAGAGAGATGCAATCCAGACACTCAAAAAGCAAAATTTAAAACATATAGGTAAAACTTGGCAAGACAGTCTAATTGAAATGGGCTGAGTTAAGATGCAGAAACCAGCTAGAAATAAGCCTGAGACATAGGCTGAACAACATATAATTAATATAAACATCTGCATCATTATTTGGGGCTAAACAGAAATTGGTCTGCAGGTCACAATCTTGGGCCAGATGAGTCAAACTTTTATACTACAAATGATACTGAACATGGGTCACATACACCCACGTAAAGCCTAAAATAGCTTAAAAAAGAGTTTTTAAAATACAAAAATAATACAAACAAACAAAAAACAGCTTCTAAGTTATGTCTCTCAAATAGACCATAATACAGAGATATTTTTGCGTGGTGTGAGAAAGTTTAAGTTACAAAATATCAAGCTTTCAGAGTACAGCTTTAGCTACAACAAGGCCATTTCCCAAAGTCTCACTAGAGTCTTAATAAAAACACAAGCTATATTTAGCAGATTTAAAGTTTCTGTTCTTAGAAGCTAAGCTAAAAAGAGTCAAAGACAGCTTTTTAATAAGAACATTTTCTAAGACGAGTGTGTTTACTAGTGACAAGCAAAAAGGTGGTCCCTTTAAAAATTGCTTTCTGACCCAATTTTAGTAATAAAAATTATACGAATCTTTTAACAAGCCCTGAAAAATAATTAAATAAAATTTATAAAATGTAAGCTGTGGTGCTCTACTTGTGATAAGATATACCCTAAAATTTCTTAGATTTAAAATAATAAACATAGTGGCTGCCAATAACTCTACCATGATAAAAAGCCAGCTAGGCCAAAGCCAGCATCCAAAATAGTTTAATTACTCTCCCAGTTAAAAAAAAGAAGTAATTAAAGATACACAATAAAACAAAGCCAAATAAAAAAACCTTTAAACAAGTTATAATCTCTATAAAATATATATAAGCTTTAATAATAAAAATAAAAATTCCTTAAAAATAAAATAATAAATATAAGACACATAAAAATAAGAATACACACAAGTCTAAATTATCTCTATTTTTATGTTTTCTCTTAATTTTTAAACTATTAATTAAAATAACTTCAAAATACATTTGATTTTAAAGGCTATTAAATTAAAGAAGCATGAATTTTTAAAAATATCTTAACTTTAAAATTTAAGTCTAAAAATATGTTACTAGTTTACATTATAGAAGAGGTAAAACGTGTAACATATGGTAGTTTACATGAGATGTACTAGTATATGACTAATCAATTTAACAGGGCTGGGTGTGTGGGCCATAAATATATATTAACATTTGTCCTTTGCAACAGAAAGCCACATCTAATGCTCCAGATATTAAATAGATGGTATTATGAAATTAAAATAAGTTATTGTGTATTTGTAAATTCAGTATTAAATAAGAGACTTATTTCAAAAATGTTAAAAACACAGCCCTAAATTAGCACAATTAATACAATGACATTTAAATGAAATTTATATGCACTTACTGCTTGTCTCATTTTCAAATAAAGTTCAATTAGCAATTTCAGTCAACATCACTCACATTAGGCAGTAGAATAGCGACTATTTGTGTGTTTAATGTTCTTTACATGAGACTGTTGTGCAGCAAAGCACATTTCCAGGAAAGAAAATAACCTATATAAACTGCTAGCTCTTCACCATCCAGGCTGACTCTATTATAATTAGATCAATGCTTGTTATCTCATCTTTCACACTGTGATTACCACGCTTGTTTTACACAGAGAAAGTATCTGCCTTCCTTGGTAATTACCTATTTTACATTATAGTTTCTGAAATTTCAGAGGGTTTGTCTGGTAAAATTATTTTGTAATTTTTTGATGGCCTAATCCATAACATTGCAAATGACAGTCATCTTAAATAGCGACAGATAATAAAAATTTGCACAGTTTAACTATTGAAATAGTTTTCATTATAAAATTAAAGTTTAAGCATATATTGCCTTTTATAATACCAAAAAGACCAAACATGTAAGGGCAAAAGTGATTGGTAAAACTTGTTCCATTTGAAACTCCTGCAATGAAAATTAACTAAAATATATGAAATGATGTCCTCGGGTCCACAGGCATTGACAGGGCTTTCTTCCCATCTGTGTGCAAGTGTGGACAGAGAGTGACATCACATCAACTGCTGCTCCTTGACAGTGATAGTTGGCTGGGACTGGATGACTTTCTCCTCTGCTATGTGGAAGAAACTCTGTGTTTATAAGGATGATTATTTCTGTTTTGTATTGGTCGTGGGTAGTTTAGTGAAGTGGTGATCCCAGGATTTCTCCCAGATGTATGACTTGTCTAGTCTCATGTAATTTGCTAGGTTCCAGTATCAGGCATGATTCTTTTCTTGTAAAGTAAATCTCAAATCTAACTTGATACCTGTTTTTGTTTTTGTTTTTTTTTTTGGTGTTGTTGTTGTTACCAAGATATAAAAATTACTATTAAACCCTTTAGTTTTTCTTGCTGAATTTTTAGTTTTGAAGAATGGAAATTGCACTGTAGATCTTCTTGGGCATATGAGTAATACAAACCTTACAGTAGGGTGTAAGTGATTACAGAATTAAAACAAAATGTTGATGTTTATATTTTACATTCTTAAAATTCTATAGTTAAATAAGAAGTCTGGTAATTTTCATAATGTTTATCAGAAGGAAATTAGCTGAAAACATTGTTCTTTCTAAAGACAAACAATATGAATAAACACAAATAAAAATACAGAATATAATTACAGTGTCTTAAGAAATAAGCCTTTATAAAATAAAATCATTAGCTTAACACAAATCCATATTTAAATGCCATTTATCAATTCATCTTTTAAAAGATACGACAAGTCCATTCTCAGTGTATGGATTCATATATCCATTATCTAGTTTCCCTTTGTTTCTTCTTTGCCTCTTCTTTGGTAAATTGACTCAGTTATTTTCTCTCAAAAGCATAGTTACTTATCTAACTGTGTTGGAAGTATCTATACTATAACATGCAATATAGAACAATCATCTTACTTTGGAATCCTCTGGACATTTACCTAATTTTCTGATAAATAGAAGGACTGCTTACTTGTTCTAGAAAATCATGAATCTCTTAAAAATTATAACACATAAAAGGCTGTCAATAAAATCTTCTTGTTATTTCTCACAATGAGTCATTTTGTGTACTTATATCAGAACAAGCTATTTTGGTGCATTTGAATAAATCAACTATACAAATGAAGCACCTAGAAATTGTTAAAAATTCCAACCCACTTTATAAAATATGAATAATCTCACAATTAAATTAATCATATTACTTAAAGATATCTTTCTGAGAAAAAGTAGAAATTGGTAAAATATTTTTTTTAAAATTTGATGTTAAGAACTTTTATAGAGACTTACCAGGAAATGTCTGTAATGGGCTATGAAAAAAAGACATAAAGTTTGGAGATGGTATATTCATGAGCCATGGGGAAACTTGGAAGGAAAATGAGGGTGTATATAATCACCATTCATTTTATACATGTGAAAACTTCTGAAGCACAAAAGAGTATATAGATTGTTATTTAATTTTAATATTAAAAAATGATTTAAATTTCAGGTTGAGTTGTAAAATAAGAAAAATGCTATGTTTTGTCTCATATATTTTGCTTCTTAGACCTTTTACTAATTCTGAACACATCTTTTAATAGAGAAAAATACTTTAGATAGTATGCATATTTCCTATATGTTTGAAAAGTATGAATAGATACTGTATCTAAAATTATAGACAGACATATTTTAAAATTTTTTGGCATGTTTTAAATAGGAAATATCTTAACATTTGAACCAGTTTTTATATCATTTATTATTATGATAATTGTCAATGTACTTTACTAAAAATATTTATGAAACTATATTTACCTATAGTTGATAAATATTTTATAACTATATAATATACATTCTATAAAGTATGCTTGTATTCTTGAGAAAAGATGTCATATTTCAGGGACAGTTTTAAGGGCATCTCCCTTACAAATTTAATTGTCAGTAATAAAATATGTCAAAGAAATAATGGATTTATCTTGGAGTCAATCAAAATTAGAGTGGATTTGAATTTAGTTCTCTGTGGCCAAAGATCTCAAGGTTATATACAGTGCTTTTAAGAACCATTTAGTTAAATTTGGATTGATTTCTTGATCCCTTAAATTAATGGAATTATGGCCAAATAGATTAGCATGCAATTCTAAAATTTCAAAAATGACTTATTAAACCAATCAAATCAACCTTGAGCAGAAGTATAAATGTCCTTTGGATAAGTGCTTTACAAAATTATTCTTTGGAAAGCCACCATATTAACACATACATTAAAATATTTGAAATCAATAAATATAAATTCTCCATCCATATTTTTAATACTTAATTTAAAATTTCTGTAATGTACGTTTTTATCATATTTACTCCAGAAGTCCTCTTGGGATCAATGATGTCTCTTTCTACTTGTAAACCCTGTGTCTCTGTGTGTGTGTGTGTGTGTATTTGTTTGTGTGTGTATATCTATACTGTATCATTTAAATGCATCACAAATATTGTTGCCAGAGGTCTTGTATTTTTGATCTTCTACTGGAACATGGTAATTTTATCAGCAACTCCACTCTTAAAAATAATTGTTGAAGGACTTAAAGAGGCCACTATGGTAGATCCCAAATAGCAGAATCTCCTTTACTGTCACAACAACAGCATATTCAACAGGAGACCCAGGGAAGACCCAGTGTCAGCAGTCAGACACTTTGAACCAGACCCATGATTCATTGTAACAAATACTTGCAAGTAAAGATGAATAGACTAAAGGCTATATTTTGTAACTAAGCATGTCAAATGAGACCTTCTACAATAGCTTTTTTTTTCTTTCTATTAAATGTTCTTTCTTTTTTGTGGAGGGAGTGTAGGTTGCAAAGGCAGAGGGCAGATATGAAGTCTTTAGGAGATGAATGTGACTAGATGCAAAATGTGAAATCCACAAAGAGTCAATAAAAAGGTTAAAGAAAAAAAACTAAACATTTCTCTCCCAACATCAACAACTACTAAGAGTTCTGTTGCTAAGTTAGTGCAACACTTCTCCATGCTGAGGTTTGATCTTGAATAAACTTTTGCAGATCTTGTACCTGATATTGAACCAAAAACTATTAGACTCTATGATCATCCATCTTGCAGTATCTAAAAGATACTCTTTTATTATAGTCATCCACTGCATCTGGAAAATTGATCTGTCTTTTCTTCCAGGAAGATTCCTGGGCTTTTACAAGAAAGCATTATGATATAAAGACCCCATTTAAAGCAGAGCAATGAACAGACTTATTTTCTTATTTTGATCAGTTGTGGGTCTTGGTTATTCACCAACTGCTTGAAATTAAAAGTTCTCTAATAAGGGAGAAGAGGTTAATTAATTTATATGTATCATGGTTTTCCAAGAAAGGATTTCTCTGTGTAGTCCTAACTGTTCAGGAACTAATATTGTAGACCAGGCTATTCACAAACTCAGAGATGTGTGTTTCTCTGCCTCCCAAGTACTGGAATTAAAGGCATGCACAACTTTTATCCAGCTTAGAATATTATTTTTTATTAGGTGAGAAATGAAAAAAATGTGTCTATTTTTTCTCTTTTGTAATATATATATAAAAATTAGTGTATGGTATTAAGTGGTATATATTCAGTAGTATAGTTCCCATTCATCTTCTAAAATAAACACTCAAATCCACAGTCTTCCACTTTTTTTTCTCCTCAGGGCCCTATTTTATTATAGGGGAGCAGCTTTGGGTAGGTGGAATCTAGGTTCTGGGCCTGCAACTGACCAATCTGCCACTGGACACTGGATCATGTTGTGCCACTTAAGACACTGTACTGTTCTACACTGTGGCTATAGTCCCACATGTGGTTCATGTCACCTGAGAACAGGGACCTGATGGTCTGCAGTTCCTGCAGCGACAGTTGGTTGAGGGTGACTGCTTTTGTCTCTGCCATGAACAAAGCTTTCCCTGAGGCCTCTTGGGCCTGGCAGAATGTCATCCCTTTGCAGACCAGGTAATCTATTTTCAATAATTATGATAATAAGCTCTCAAAGGAAAAAAGAAAAAAACACATTTAAAAAGAATTTACTGAAACAATTAGGTCTTATTATTTAAAAAGACTAACTTTTAAGATATATTTAAAACATCCCTCATTGGACCCTGTAATCTTTAAGCCTTACACACTTCCCCAAACTACACAAATCTCTGAGACCTAAGCAGCTCTCTGAGACAAAGAATCCATGAGTTCCTATTGCACCAACAGAAGGTTCTTGAAACAGAGATTCTGCCACCTCAGTTTGGAACAAGTGTTTCAATTGGAAAAGGAGAGGTGTTGTAGAATGTTTTCCCAGGCCGTTTGGGCCCGGAGGTTTGGAACCTGGCCCTCGGCGACTTTTATCCCCCAAATAAATGAATCACTTACATACTTTAAACTCTTTGACCCATGTCTCAAGCACATTACTAGCTAGCTCTTTCATATTAATTCAACCCATTTCTATTAATTTGTCCACCATGTGGCTCAGCCCATGGCTCACCTGTATCTCTTAAATGTCTGTCTTCTTCGGGGGTCGGATGGAGACTGACTAACTCCACCCTTCTGCTACTTGCCTGTCCTCTGATTCTCCACCCACTTCTACGGTGCTCTACATAGGCCAAACCAGTCCTTTATTTACATCATACAGAGAGCATTTCAATCACAGAGAGGCTTCCTAAGACACAACAAAGTAAGACCAGATTGGACAAAGAACAGACCCTGAAGACACAGCAAAACTCTCAATCACTATAGATGAAGTAAGCAAAAATTCTCCTAACAAAGCCAAATTTAAACATAGACAGAGCTTTAAAAATAATTTTATTAAGATGGTAGAGGACTTCAAAGAGGAAATGAAAATTCCTTAATGAAATTAAGAAAAAGACAGTCTCAAAATAGAAAAAAATCAATAAATCTATTAAAGAAGCCAAGAAAATAAAATTTAAACAATCATACAGGTGAGAAAAAAAGAACAGTTCAACATTTGAAAATTAGAATAGAAGCAATAAAGAAAAAACAGACATGGGGAATTCTGGAAGTAAAAAAATCAGAGTAAATGAACAAGAAATTCAGGTGAAAGCATAACCAACAGAATGCCAGTGATGGAAGAAAGAATTTGTACTGTGAAACTTATGATAGAGAAAAAAATATTATCAGTCAAAGAAAACAGTAAAGCCAAATAAGTTCTCATGCAAAATGTCCAGGAAATCTGGAACACCATGAAAAGTTCAAATCTAAGAAAAATAATAGAAACAGAATGAGAAGAATATCAGCTCAAATGCACAAAAATACGTTTAACAAAATTATAGAAGGAAACTGTCCCAGCCTAAAAAAGGAAATGTCTATGAAGATAAAAGATACTTACAGAATACAAAATAGACTAGACACCCCCAAAAGTCCGCTTGCTACATAATAATCAAACCATTACACATACAGCATAAAAATAACATTAAGAAATGCAAAGATAAAAACCACCAGGTAACTTATAAAGGTTAAAGAATAGGACCTGACTTCTCAATGGAGACTGTGAAAGCCAGAAAGGCCTGGACAGACATCATGCAGACACTAATAGACCATGGATGTTAGCACAAACTACGATGGCCAGCAAAACTCTCAATCACTATAGATGAAGTAAGCAAAAGTTCTCCTAACAAAGCCAAATTTAAACAATACCTGTTGACAAATCCAGTCTTACAAAAATACACTAGAAGGGAAACTTCAACTCATGGAATCAGTTGCCCCATAAATAGACACAGGCTACCACAATAGATACATCAAACCAGAATCATCATTCTACTGCATACAAGAAACACATATCAACTTCAAAGACAGATATTACCTAATAGTAAAGAGTTGAAAAAAGATGTTCCAATTATATTGACTTAAGGAGCAAGCTGATGTAGCTACATTAATATCTAACAAAATAGACTTTAAAATAAAATCAATCAAAAAATAAGAAGGGACATTACATAATCATCACAAAATATCCATCAAGATGAAATCTCAATTCTAAACAATTATCCCCAAAGACAAGGGCTTACTAACACATTTGCAAAAGAAACTGGGTGAGGAAGGAGAGGGAAGGGACTTTGAACAAAGGGATACATGGATAAAAAATGAGATTTTACTAAAAAATAAATAAAAAATAAAAATTAAATTCTTTAATTAGTGGAAAAAAAAGAAACATCATTAAAGCTCAAACTGCACAGAAAATCCCTCACGCAAGTAGTGGGAAATTTAAGCACCCTACTCTCACTAATGGACAAGTCTGCCAGACAGAAACTTAACAGGAGAAATAAGGGATCTAATAGATAATATGTTTCAAATGGACTTAATAAGTATTTACAGAACATTCTTTTTTGGCACATCTATAACATTTATTTTAATTTTTTTATTATTATAAATAAAGAAGTCACATATTCTTTTTTTTTTCCAGACTTGGCATGATTTTAATTTCCAGTTCAAAGCTACTATCATGAGTGTTCAAAGTTATACAAATGACAGTTACAAAAAAATAAAAGACCAAGACACCTCGAGTGAGTGAGATGGTGAGATGCTTGGTGTTGGGGAAATGGTAGAATGGGGTATCTGAGAAGGCCCGCCATGAGGTTTACTCCAGGGATCCCAGGGAAGGGTGGCCTGGCTTCCTCCCACCCCAGGAGTGCTGAGGTGTCAGGAAGACATGGAGCACCAATCACAGGGTCAGGGCTGGGGATGGACAGTCAGACAGGAAGGGAAAGAGAAAGGGTGCCCACTGGGGAGGCCAGGTGTCGAGCATCCCCACAACCTCACAATACCACTCACAACTAAAACCAACCAGAGAGGTTTGCCTGGGACCCTTTCAACAGTAACATTTCCTTAAGAAAAAAAAAAATATATATATATATATATATATATACTGATTTGGTCATTTTTCTGCTTCCAGTCAGGCCAGGGTAAAAAGGAAACAGACAGAGCAAGGTCCTTCCCAATCCCATAATGTGCAGGGGCAGCCTGGCAGTGCCACCAGCTAGCTTTGAGTCAGGAAACCAGGCCAGACTTCTGCAGAGTCAGACAGAACCTGCTCTCTAGCCATATCCAGAAAAAAATCTGTGAGTAAACCAGGCCATGCCTGGCTTCAGTCCCACCAAAAGGCTTGCCTCCAGGTGTTGGAGCCAGAGCAGGTACAACATGGCTTAAAGTTAGAATTTAACAATACAAATTATAGAATGCCTACTATCTCACAGAAACTGAATAATCTTCAACTGAATAACAACTGGGTCAAAGAAGAAATAAAAAAATAAACTTTTTAGAATTCAATGGAAATGAATAAACAGACCGAAACTTACAGGACACTATAAAAACAGTAGTAGAAAGAAAATTTACAACACAAATTACCTAATTACAGAACGAGGAGAAATCCCATAGTAGTAATTAAATAGCACACCTGAAACTCTAGAACAAATAAAATCAAAGAGTTGGTACACTGAGAAAATCAACAAGATGGACAAACTCTTATCCAAACAAACCTAAGACAGAAAGAGAATATCCAAACTAACAAACTCAGAAAAAAAAATGGATTGCATAAAAATAGATACCAAGGCCATTCATAGAATAATTAAGTCATACTTCAAAATCCTGTATGCCACAAAAATTGATGATTATAAAAAATGAGCAATTTTTTTGCATAGGCACCAATTACTAAAATTAAATCAAGACCAGAGAAACAATTTAAATAGACTTATAACTACCAAGGAAATAGAAGCAGTTTATAAAAATCTCAAAAATAGGCTAAATAATTTTAGCAGAATTCTCTTAGAATTTTAGAGAAGAATTAATACTAGTGATAGTAATATTTAAATTGTTCTATACAATAGAAACAGAAGGAACATGGCCAAACTTTTTTATGAGGCTATACTCTGATCTTCAAACCTCACATGACACATAGAAAAAAAAATTACATCCCAATCTCACTTACAATTATTGATGCTTAAATACTCAATAAAATACTGGCAAACTAAATCTAAAAACATATTAAAAAATATTCACCATCATGAATTAGGCTTTATTCCAGAGATGCATGGCTGATTCAACATATAAAAATCTATAAATATTCAATCATGTTAAAAAAATGAAAAAGAAACACACATGAACATCTCATTAGATGCTGAAAACTTTTCAGAAAATTTAACACTATTTCATACCAAAAGTTTTGTAGTGATTAAAAATACACAGAACATACCTAAATATAGTAAAAGCAATATACAGCAAGCTGACAGCCAACATCAATTTAGATGTAGAAAAATTCAAGGAGCTTTTTACTAAAATCGAGGACAAGAGAAGTCTGTCTACTATCTTCATATCTATTCAATATAGTACTAAAAGTTCTAGTTTGAGCAATAAGATGACAAAAGGAGATCAAGGGGACACAAGATAAAAGGAAAGATGTGAAACTTTATTTACAAATGATATGAGAGTATACATAAGTGACACCGAAAATGCTACCAGGTATCTTCTACAGCTAATAAAGACCTTAAGCAATGTGGAAGGATACAAGGTTGATTAAATAAAAAAAAAAATTAATAGCCCTATTATACACAAATAATAAGGAGGCTAAAAAAAAAACAGTATCCTTTAAAATAGCCACAAATTACTCAAAATATTTTTGAGTAACTCTAACCAAATAAGTGAAAGACTTGCATAGTTAAAACTTTACATTATTGAAGAAAGAAATTGAAAAAATACATCAGAAAGCAGAAAGATCTCCAATGTTTTTAGATAGGTAGAATCAACACATTAAAAATGGCAATCTTACCCAAATCAATCAAAACATTCAATGCAATCCCCACCAAAATTCCAAAGCAATTCTTCTCAGATCTCCAAAGAACAATGTTCAGCTTTATAAGAAAACAACAACAACAAACAAAACAAAAACAAAAAAACAGAACTGCCAAAATAATGCTATCTAATAAAGAATCTTTGGGATGCATTACCTAACCCAGTCTTGATAAAATCAAACTTGCCTGGAGTGGATGTTCCATGTTGATCTGACCCACCTTTGGACTTCTTGCCCTTTTCGGGGAGAGGATCAGTGGATGGAGAAGGGGAGACTCAAGAAGGATGGTGACTGGGTGAGGTTGTAAAATAAAGGGATACATTCTTAGGCAATCATTTTTGTAGATGGGTAGGATAATTTACAAAGTAACAGCTTTCCAAGTACAAGTAAATCTCCATTTTGTTTGCTATAATACTCAAGAAAAAAGTCATTTTTTCTGCTTATACAACAAAAGTGGGCATATAAGGCAGTCATTAAGCAACATAGAAGGTGCTGATCTTATGCAAAGTTTAAAGTCATATGAAGTTCAACAACTGGTAAACATTCAGAATTGTAAGTTTTAGGAATAGTTAAATGTTAAGTGAGAAAGAATGTTTAATGTAGTGTCTCTCTTGCTATTGGCTGAATTCCAGAAGCAGAGTAATTGAAATGTATTATCATTAATTCACTAAATGTATATGATATAACTTTTAGTGGTTGTGTTGTACCTTAGCCAAGTAAATATATGTTTCTTTCTTAGACAATTATGATCTTTTTAATGACAAAGAGGAAATATATATTTGATTGTCTGAGTTTCAAATTTTATTGTGGTTTCTGGTTCATATTGATTCTGTGTATCAGCACTGAGTGTGGAAGCTTCTTCAGAGTAATTGATGTCATTACAGGATATAGGAAAGAATATAAATAGTCATAAAATTTTATTGTTTATATAAATATTGTAGGTTTCCTTTCATTTAAGAGAAAAATTAAGGTCTACAAAAAATATCATAGCTTTTTCATTAACAATAACTGTGATGTTGAATTTATTTTTCTTTTTAGTTGTGAATTAGTTAGAAGACATACAAATTAATTATAGCAAATACAAAAATCAGTATTTTCGCAAACAAAATTCCCTTTATTATACATATGTGTCTCATTATATTAAAAAATATTAGGTCATATTCACATTACATTTTAGTACCTACAATATAACTGTAATAATGAAATAAATGATTGAAATAAAATAACCATATCTGAGTCTTCTTTATTCTTACCATTTTATTACAAGGAAAATGATTAATATTTGATGAGACATATCTATAAACTTGTTACTTAGGAGTCAGTGTACAAGAACAAGAATTCAAGTGTATTCTTTGCTACATAATGATTTGAAGGCCAGTCTTAGCTATATGAAAAAAAAAAAAAAACAGACAGACGACTAGATGTATACACATAACACAAACCTATGAGTTTATGTTTAAAGGTCTGTAGAGATGGCTTATTGTGTAAATTGCATTTTATGCAACCATAAGAACCTTAGTGTTGTACAATGTTTTTGATCATAACCAGGCCAGAGGTTCAGACCTGCCCCCAGCTGCTTTTCTCCAAAATGACTCGGACACTTATATTAATTTCATTCTCTTTGGCCTATGAGTCAGGCACATGGCTAACTTTTTCATCTTAATTCAACCCATTTCCATTAATCTGTCTGGCCACATGGCCATGCTTTGGCTCACCTGGGTACCTTACATGTTTCTTCCTTAGTGGCTGGATCAAGTCTGTCTCAACTCTGCCCTCCACCACCTGTCTCTGATTTTCTCCCTACAGTTAGAGTGCTTGCCACAGCCCAAAACAGTTCCTTTTTTTACAGAATGATACTTACACCATACAAAGAGACATTCCAACCTCATTTCCTCTTTTCTGTGTAATCAAAAAGGAAGGTTTCAATTTTAATATAGCAAAATTACATAAAACAAGACAGCTATCAAGCAACAATTACAATTACAATATCTAGTCTATTTGTATTTAACAAAATTAAAGAAAATATTCTATTGTCTACTTTAGCCTTGTGAGTCTAAAGTTTGTTATCTAATATACCTTTTAAAATAACTCAGAAGGGGCTGGAGAGATGGCTCAGCGGTTAAGAGCACCATCTGCTCTTCCAGAGGATCGGGTTCGATTCCCAGCACCCACATGGCAGCTAACAACTGTCTGTAGTTCCAGTTCCAGGCAAAACACCAAGGCAAATAAATAAATAAATAAAATAACTCAGAAAAACTATACCTATAAGTATTAAGCCTTTAACTACATCAAAAATCACAGAGGAATATAGTATTATCCATGTAAACAGAAAGTGGAAGCAACTTCCAAAATTTAGGAATGACAGAGATGATACCTGTCTGCCTCCACATTCAACCAATGTTCCTTTGTAACATTGGGGCATCTATCTTCAGCCTATAGGCCCAGAGTCCTTGGCATACCTTTCAGTGATGCAAGAATCTGGTATAGTTTGTCAGTCACTTATCCTTGTGTCCTGAAGGATGCCTGGCAGTTTTTTTTCTGCAAAACAAGATCCTGAAGGACCATCTTGGCTTGTTCTGCCAAAGTTTAGAGATCACTTTCCTATGGAACCTATGAAACCTGCATGTCCAGTTTATACAGCATACTGTCAAGCAGTCAATACAAGAACAGTTTCTTGTACAGTGGCTAACTGTTGCCACAAAATAAATTCCACATGAAGTTTCTTCAATGCCCATCATTCTCTTGAAGTATATCAGTGCTGCCAGGAGAAGACCTATCTCAATGTCCAGAAAAGTCTAAGTTCTTAAAATATTTTAAATGCTATGTTCTGTAGGTCTTAAAAGAGATATATCTAATATATCTTTGTATACCTAAAAAAATCTAACTAACATGACTATAAGTTTGGTTATCATAGATGACTATTCATCTACATTTCTTAGTTATACATTACAACAGTAAATGAGTTACATAAATATCTTACCTTAAATAGGAGTAAAAAATACATGCAGCATGATAAAATTAACCTTAAATTTGTATCAATAAGCCAAAATCCTTCTATCATTTTTAATTATTTGTATATCATATTCACCTCCCTTTCTTTTGAAAGAGATTGACTATGACCATTAATCATTTATAATGAAAAGAAATGTTTATAAGCAATCTTTTGGGAATTTGGGCATAGCTTTCTTTGTTTTACTACTTGCTGCTGATTAAGGAACATTGGATATCTCATGAGGCGAAATGGTCAGCCAATCTGGTCAATGAATGAGCTCTAGATTCAATAAGGGAAAGAGTTTCAAAAAACATGGTGAAGTTATTAAAGAAAATATAAAGATACTGACCTCTGATTCCCTCAAATTCCTGTAAGCAGATAGAAAAGCAGAGACATGGAACATACACACCCATACATGCATACACAATCACATACATACTCACACACACTTAAATTCACACACAGACACACACACAAGAGATAGGGAGAAGAGATAGCAGAAACTGATACAGTAAAATTGGAAGATTCAATAATGAAAGAGAAAGGAATAACGAAACCCACATAAAATGAAATTGATTTGAATTTCAATCAATAAAACCATATCAAGGTTAGACACATACCACTTTTGTAGAAATTCATTGCAATTGCTTTCAAGAAGTAATATGTACTCACACTTTATGCTTCAATGTTTATATTACAAAGTCTATACTCAAATTTGTCAAATTTTATTATGATTATAAACCACAAAGAATTCTTGTTATTATGTAGATTTAGCTTCAAGCATCTGAGACACACTGAGATTCTAAATTTTTCATCACTCTCAAATAATGCTTACATTTCTGGTTCATGAGACAAAGTTTAAATACCAAGATTATTAATTTATACCAATTAATCAAGTATGATACTCAGTTTATTTCTAGATCCATGTATTAGGCACTCACTAATGTCAGATGTTTGTATTGTATAGTTATTTATTAAAGTCCCAAGAATGCACTGATATATGTAAAGTAAGTGTGATATAAAAACATTAAGTCATTGAAGGCTCATCATTTGGTTCTAGAAAGCAATTAATGTGCTTATCCCTGGGTAAGAGTATTTTCCCCTTCTGAGCAGTCCTTAGATATCTGTAGTTTTTATGTGGAGTTTACGCCTTCCAGGATTCCTGTCTACTTTTGCATGTCTTTCTTCACTCAGCTCAATTTTAGACACTCATGTAAATGAGATTTTAAGAACATAAATTCCAGAATTTCTGAGAGACACAATCTCACAGCAAAAAAGTGATCTTCTGGGTTTAAAATTTTTATGCTCCTACTTCTGTGATATTCTCTGGGCCTTATGGGTTGTAGTTGTATTGTTGATACATCCTTTGAAATTAGGCTTCAAAATTCTGAATTATGATTGGTTGTGGTTTCCAGTAATGGTTTTTGTCTGTTATGCAAGGAAAAGTGACCATCCCTAAAAACATACATGGAAATCAATCAATAGATAATGAGAAAATTACATTTCTGTGTTTAAGATGTGTGTGTGTGTGTGTGTGTGTGTGTGTGTGTGTGTGTGTGAAAGAGAGAGAGAGAGAAAGAGAGAAAGTGAGAGAATGAGACAGACAGAGAGACAGAGAGACAGAAAGAGAGCGAAATAGAACAATAAAAAAAGAAGCTATGAATTAAAAGACAGGTATTGGGGAAAAATAGAAAGGTAAAATACTTAATTGTACTATAAACCCAAATATAAGAAATATATTTTTAAAATTGGTATTTTTTCACTTTTTTATTATTATGAGTAAAGAAATCACATTTTCCATCCCTGTATATCCTTATTCAAGGTCCCTTCCCCCTCCCACCACATCAGGACATTCTCTCTTCTCCACATCACCCCATCCCCCCGATGGGCAGGCAGTCCCAAGGTCCCAAGGTCCCAATAGTGCTTAGTTGAGCCTCCACTCCTGGCAAATCCAGTTTTCTCTCCCCAACATCAAGACCGAGTCAGGTGTTTCTCTAGGGGGAGAGGAATCCAAGGTGTCAGACCAAGGTGTTTCTGATCCCAAGCTGTTTAGTGGTTGTAGTTTGCAGCTTGGACATGCTTTGCTTTTTTTGTTTGTTTGTTTGTTTTGTTTCGTTTAGAGTCCACTAATGAGTGAGTACATCCCCTGCTTCTCTTTCTGGGTTTGTAATACCTCACTCAGGAGGATATTCTCCAAATCCATCCATTTGCCTCCAAATTTTAGGATATCATTTTTTTCTTACTGCTGAGTAGTACTCCTTTGTGTAAAGGTTCCACAGTTTGTCAATCCATTCTTCAGTTGAGGGGCATCTAGGTTTTTTCCAGGATATTGCTATCACAAGTAATGCTGCTATGAACATAGTTGAGCCAATACCATTGGAGTGCGACTGTGTGTCTTTAGGGTATACCCCCAGAAGTGGTATTGCTGGGTCCTTAGGGTGATTAATTCTCAGTTTTCTGAGAAACCACCATACTGTATTCCAGAGTGGCTGAACAAGCTTACATTCCCACCAACAATGGAGGAGTGTTCCCCTTGCTCTGAACCCTCTGCAGCATAGGATGTCATCTGTGTCTTTTATCTTAGCCAATCTGACAGGTGTCATGTGGTATCTCAAAGTTGTTTTAATTTGCATTTCTCTGATGGCTAAAGATGATGAACACTTTTTCAAGTGCCTTTCAGCCATTTGCAATTCTGCTGAGAATTCTCTTTTTAGTTCTGAACCATTTTTTTTTTTTAATTGGGTTATTTCTGGTTTTGGGCTCTAGATTCTTGAGTTCTTTATATATCTTACAGATCAGTTCTCTATCATTTGTGGGGTTGGTGTAAATCTTTTCCTATTCTATAGGCTGTTGTTTTGTCCTATTGAGAGTGTTCTTGGCTTTACAGAAGCTTCTCAGCTTCAGGAGATCCCATTTATTGATTGTTGATATTAGTGTCTGTGCCACTGGTGTTATATTTAGGAAGTGGTAGCCAGTTCCCATTCATAGAAGTATATTTCCCACTTTCTTTTATATCAAGTTCAAAGTGGCTGGGTTTATATTGAAGTCTTTGATCCACTTGGATTTGAGTTTTGTGCAGGGTGACAGGCTTGGACCTATTTGCATTTTTCTACACACTACCATCCAGCTATGTCAACACCATTTGTTAAAGATTCTATCTTTTTTTCCATTGAATATCTTGGCTCAAGAAAAGAACATCCAGAGGCATCATCATCCCCAATTTAAAGTTGTTCTATAGAGCAACAGTAATAAAAACAGTCTAGTACTAGCATAAAAACAGGCCCGTAAAGCAATGCAATCAAACTGAAGACCCTGACATTTACCCAAAAAACCTATGCACACCTGATTTTGACAAAGAGGACAAACACTATTTAATGGAAAATAGACAGTATATTCAACAAATGGTGTTGGCATAACTGCATGGTAGTGTATAGAAAAATGCAAATATATCCAAACCCATCACCCTACACAAAACTCAAATCTAAGTGGATCAAAGACCTCAACATAAACTCAGCCAAAGAACTTGATAGAAAAGAATGTGAGAAATTCCCTCTAACACATTGGCACAGGTGACCACTTCCTAAATACAATACCTGTTGCATAGACACTAAGAACATCAATCAGTAAGTGGGGCATCCTGAAATGAGAAGGTTCTGTAAAGCCAAGGACACAGTCACTAAGACAAAATGACAGCCTACAGAATGGGAAAATATTTCACCATTAGGATTAAAAGTGACACAGGAATGATCATTAAAATATATAGAGAAATCATAAACTAGATCCCCAAACCCTAAATAACTAAATTCAAAAAAATGGAGTTCATAACTAAACAGGGAAATCTCAGCAGAACAATTACAAATGTCTGAAAGGTACTTGAAAAAGTGCTCAACATCTTTAGCCATCATAGAAATGCAAATGAAAACAACTTTGAGATACCACCTTATACCTGTCAGAATGGCTAAGATTAAAAACACAGATGACAGCATATGCTGAAGAGGATGCGGAGCAAGGGGACACTCCTCCATTGTTGGTGGGAGTGTAAACTTGTTCAGCCACTTTGGAATGCAGTACGGTGGTTTCTCAGAAAACTGGGAATCAATCTCCACATGAATCCAGCAATACCACTTTTAGGCATATACCCTAAAGATGCACATTTACCCCAAAAGAATTAGCTTAACTATCTTCATAGAAGCATTATTCATAAAAACAAGAACCTGGAAACAACCTAGATGCCCCTCAAGTGAAGAATGGATTAACAAACTGTTGTACATCTACACTATACTCAGCAGTAAAAAATAATGATATCCTAAAATTTGCAGACAAATGAATGGATTTGGAGTATATCATCCTGAGCATGGTATCACAAGCCCAGAAAAATAAGCAGGGGATGTACTCACTCATTGGTGGACTTAAAAAAAAAAAAAAAAGTAAAGAACACCCAGGCTGCATACCACAACCACTGAACAGCTGGAATCAGAAGGAACTTAAGAGAGACATCCATGGATTTCCTTAGAAAGATAAAATAGAGAAGATCTCCTTATCTAATTGGGAACATAAGAGTTTGCAGCCAAGAATAGATTGCATCAAGTTACAAGAGGAGGAGATGATTAAGAGAGAGGCACAGTGAAGAGGGAGACAATAAAAGATATAGGGATATTAATAGATGAAATATGGGGTAGAGAAAGATCGGGCGCTAGGGAAACCTCCAAGAATTCTCAGGATGTCCCTGTCTAGGTCTCCAAACACTAGCAAAAGTGTTGCCTAAACAGGACTTCCCCCATAATTAAACAAATATACATCCTAAATGTCATCACAGAACTTAAATTCAAAAATGAATAGAAGTAGAGGCAGAGATACATGTCAGAGCGCTGAATTGAACCCCTGGTCTAGCTGAGAGAGGGGGAGGAGACTCTTTATGAGCAAGGGGATAAGGACTATGAGAAAAATTCTCACATTGATGGATGGCTGGAGTTTGGGTAGCTCACTAAATCAAGAACAGCCCCCTGGACTGGCACCTTGGAGCCCATTGACTCTAGAGGAACATCTAACCCAGTCATGATATTAGCATGAGAAAATAGGACTTTCCTGGAATGGATGCTGAGCTAATTCACCTTGGGACTTCTTGCCCTTTCTGGGGAGGGGATGAGGCCTGGGGAGTAAGGAGACTGAAGACTGACCAGGAGGGGTCAGGAAGGGGAAGGGAGTAGGAACAAGGGGATATATGGATAAAAATGAGATTTTATTCTATAAAAAATAATGAAAATGGATACGTATTTAATTAAGTAAAATGATTCAAACCTCAACATAAACCAGAGGCACTGAACCTAATTTTTTTAAAAAAAGTGGGGAGTAGCCTTATATGTATCAGCAAAGAAGAAAGTTACAAACCCAAACACCAATACCTCAGGCACTAATCAACAATGAATAAATGGGACCTCATGAAACTGTAAAGCTTCTGCAAGTAAAAAAAAGAAAAGAAAAAGAAAAACAAACAAACAAAAAACACTATCAGTAGAACAAAATGGAAAGATGAAACAGTTATTTCAGCTATTCCATATATAATTAGGGCTAATATCCAAAATATATAAGAAACAAATCATCAACAAATAAAATAACCCAATTTTAAAACTGGATTCAAATTTAAAAAAGAGAATTCTCAATAGAGGAACCTCAATTTGCAAAATGGTTTTTAAAGAACTCTTTACCATCTTTAGCCATCAGGAAAATGCAGATTAAAACTGTGAAGATGTAGAGTAGGGGAACTTTCTTCCTTTGATAGTGGGACTACAGGACTACTGATTTTTACCTTCATTATGGAAATCAATACAATTGTTACTTAGAAAATTAGATGTCAATGTGGGGTTAGAAAAAGAGTGGGTGCTAAGGAAACCATCAAGAACTTACAGGATGTCCCTGGCTAGGTCTCCAACCAATAGTTAAGGTATTGCCTAGACTTGACTTTCAAACAATGAAAAGAGGTAGAGGCAGAACACTGAGTTCCTGGTGCAACTGAGAGCTGGGGAGGAGAGTAAATATGAATAAGGGGATAGGGATTATGAGGAAAATTCTCACTGTGATGGCTGGCTGGAGCTCTGGGGAGCTCACTGAATCAATAACAGCCATCGGGGAACCATCAGGAAAAGAAACTAGGCCCTCCAAGGATAGGCAACTCTCCACTGACAGGGGCATTATGTGGAGGGATCAGACTGTTTCTGTGCATGGACTGGCACCTTGGAGCCCATTCCCTCCAGAGGAACACCTAATGTAGTCTTGATATCAGGATGAGGAAATTGGACTTGCCTGGAGTGGATGCTGAGCTGATCTACCTTGGTACTTCTTGCCCTTTTTGGGGAGGGGATGGAGGGATGGGGAGCAGGGAGGCTGAAGGCTGACCTGGAGAGTATGAGATGGGAAGGGAGGGTGAGCAAAGGGATACATGAATAAAAAAAGACTTTATTTTAGAAATAAAATTAAAAAAAAATAGCCAAATTAGTAATCTGTTTACCTCAATACACAGCCATGCCACTTTTAGCATATGCTCAAAAGACACACCATTCTACCAAATGGTCACTTGTTTAACTATGTTCACTGTGGCTTTATGCATAATGGCCACAAAGTAGAAATAAATTAAAATGTTCCTCTTCCAAAAATGTATAAATGAAATCATGTACATTTAAACTGTGGTATATAACATGGCTGTTTTACACACACACACACACACACACACACACACAGAGAGAGAGAGAGAGAGAGACCTAAAATAGAACTAGAAATAAATTGTCCTGAGGTAACTTTGACCCAGAAAGACAAATATGGTATATATGCACATATTAGTGGATATTTGTCCTTAGGATAAATGACATGATAATCAGATTCAACCCATAGATCAAGAGAAGTTAGGTAAAGAGAAAAGTTCTACGTGATACACTTGTACCAACCACCCTTGGAAGGTAGAATAAAAAAGTTTTTGTAGATGGACTTGGGGGTGAATGCCAACTGAAGATGGAGAGATTTGGTAGCTAGAGAAATAGCATGTGGGCAGAGAGTGTGGGGAGACAGTTTGAGTTAGGGAGAATTTTTAACATTGTGTGATGCTGAGAAATGGTCTTTTTGTACACTGGAAATATGTGTTACTACCATTAGTCAATTAAGAAGCTGCTTTGGCCCAGTAACAATACAGGATGCACCTAGGTGGGAAATCCAAGTGAGAGTCACTGGATTGGCAAGATGTAATGGAACACAGGTAAAGCCATGGAATACATGGTGAAACATAAATTAACAGAAATAGGTTAATTTAACATATAATAGCAAGATAGCAAGAAGCCTGCATCATTGACCAGTTTGTAATCAATATTAAGCCTCTGACCAATTACCTTATAAATGGATACAGGTGCATGGGTGCCGGACAAAACAAAGAAAACGCTGTCTACACTGTAAAAACCTAGTTCAATGGAAACTTTCTGAAATTTATGAGGGTGATTTAAGTGAGGACTAACTACTAGTACTCATGGATGCAGAGTCTGAAATTGCATTTTCTTATAGCCAGTCAAGGCTCCCAGTTGAGGGAGGTTATTGCATTTTGTTGAGTTATTGGCAGAGGGGTACCATGGAGACAGTAAATTATTTAGGCTGATGCTAAGATAGAGGGTTGCACTTTCTAGATGGACAGCAGAAATCTTTTTCTTTGCCAAGAAAAGATCCAAGGTCTAATGAACAAGAATATATGGAACTGATACAGCATGGAACCTTCATTCTTACATCACTATGCAGCCTCCTCAAAGAAAAGGACACACACCTGGACACATGCCCAGTCACAAAAACCTTGACTTCTTTCTCTTGCATTCAAGATGAGCTGGTGTAAAGGAGGGACAGCCCTTGTGAGTGATCAACCAATGTCTGATTTCTCTTGAAGTACACTCCATTAGAAGATGGCTATACCTAATGTTAACTTGAAGGCCAGGAACTGAAAACCAAATAACCAGAGTCCTAGTGTAAACCCAAATATGACTGTTCAAAAAATTATTAGTGATATTCTGGTATACCTGTAGATCATTGCCTTTTCCAGTTGTTATCAGGAGTCTTCCTCTGGTAGTTGAGAGCAGATGTAGAGATCCATAAACAGACTTTATAGGCAGAGAGAGTATGAAATTAGAGGTTTCCTTTGGTTACCTCTCATTAGAGCTTGGGCAACCCCAGAAAAGATGAAGAAAAAGGATTATATGATTCAGAGAAAATGGAGGACCCTTGGAAAATACAGCCCACTGAATCATCTAAGTAGGGTACAAATGGGCTCACAGAGACAAGAGTATGAAATGCGGGTTCTTCTGCAGGGGTCTGCTCCGGCTCTTCTCCACATATATTGTGTTTGTGGACTCCTCAGCGAGAAACTCGGCATGTCTTTGACTCATTTGCCTGCTCTAGGGACATTTTTTTTTTTCTTTTGCCTGTTGGGTTGTTTTTCAGTCTCAGTGTTAGGGCTTTTGACATGCCTTATTGTGACTTGTATTGTCATATTTGGTTGTGTGGGGTTTTTTTTTTTTTAAGGGAGACACAGAGAAAAATCTAATATTTGTGTTTTGTGTGTGTCAATATTTTGATAAGTAGGCTCTTAGATATTCCCTGTTTGCTGCTTCTTTTCCAGATTCTATTTCTCATGAGTACATTGTTGTGGTTTAAAATCACATCTTATAAGAAAATAAAATTTAAAAATTTTCAAGTTATTTTGGTTAGAATTTTGCTGAAAATAAGATGAAGAACAAGAGACTGCCAAACCCTTCTAAGACAGGATAAGACAGTTTCTCAAAATTTCCTGCTTCTGCAAATGGTCTGTCAGATAAAGCTAGAGTCATAAATTGGATGTCCCCATGTTGCAGAAAATCTTCAGGTGACTATTCAGGCAGTCAGCTGTCTTTGTCTTCTCAGGCCAAATTTTTGAAAGTTGCTTGCCTAAACTTCCTGCTTTCTCAGGTAATATATTTCCCTTCTCAAATCTTTGATGGGGCTGAAGATGAGGTAGTTACTATTACAAACATTTTATATCTTTGCTAAGAACATATTAGGTACTTGATTCAGATTTTTCAGGATAGAACAGCTTTTGGAGGAAACTCTATATTTTGCCACTTATCAATATTCTGGGCATTTAGTATATGTTCTTTGCTTGATGTATTAGTTCCACTTTGTTGATGTTTTACCTCCTCCCCCCCCCAGGACATTATTTGATAGTTATCCCTATTGGATATAGTTTTCTATTAGGTTTGTAACTTTCTTAGACAAAACGGTGGGACATGGTGACGATACTATCCTTTTACCTTGATTTAGGATAAAGCCCCAAGGGCATGACTTTGTATCCAGTTTAAGATCTGAGGCAGGAAGTTTCTATCTGACCTGACAATGGCTTTCTCTGTCAAGGTTATTTACTTTGTTGTTGTTCTCTGCACCCTGCCCACCAAGTGAATTACCTAATTCCCTCATGTTTTCTTTTCACCTCCCCTTATCCCCATCCCCCTATGGTCCTAGATTATTCAGTAGTTCTTCTCTATTTCTGGTTCCCAGAGGAGTCCAAGGGTTTTCATTCTTGTTACCTAGCTACAAAAAGGTGGTAGATTGTTGTCTGGTTCTCCTTTGTTTTTCTTATAAAGTCAGCTTATGAGTGAGGACATATTACGCTTATCTTTCTGTGTCTGTGCTATCTCATACTGGATGATATTTTTAGTTCCATTCATTTGTCTGCAAATTTCAGGATGGATGTCAATTTTTTTTTAAACGACTGAGTAGTACTTTATTGTATAAATGTACTACATTTTTAGAAAATCTATTCATCATTTAAGGGCCGTCTGTGTTTTTCCTAGGTTCTGGCTATTATGAATAACCCTGCTATAAACATAGTTGAGCAAGTAAGAATGTCCATCCTTTGGGCATTTGCCAAAGAATGTTATTTCTGAATCATTAGGTAGATTAATTGTCATTTTTCAGAGAAATTGCCATACTGATTTCTAAATTTGCTGTACAAATATACAATGCCACTAGCAATGAAGGAGTTTTCCACTTGTTTCACATTATCTCCAGCATAGGCTATTATCATTGCTTTTAATTTTAGCCATTATGACACGTATAAGATGGTGATGGGTAAGGATAGTGAGCAAGCCTTTAATTGTCTCAGCCATTTGAGATTCTTCTGTTGAAAATTGTCTATTTAATGCTCTACCCTCTTTTGAAATTTTGTATTTTGCCTCCAGTTTCTTGAGTTCTTTATATATTTTAGAGATCAGTCCCATGCTACATGTAGGGTTGGTGAAGATCTTTTCCATTATATAGTCTGTTGTTTTGTCTTATTGACCTTATCTTTTGCCTTAAAGAAATTCCTCAGTGTCAGGTGGGTCCCATTTATTAACTGTTGCTCTCAGTGTCTGTGATATTGATATTATAATTAGGAAGTGATCTCCTGTGCCAATGTATTCAAGGTTATTTCCCATTTTTTTATAAGTTTCAATGTAACTGAATTTATGTTGAAGTAAGTCTTTGATCTACTTAGACTTGAGTTTTTGCAGGGTTATAGGCATGTAACTATTTGCATTTGTCTACATGTTGCCATCCAGTTTTGCCAGCACCACTTGTTGAGGATGCTTTCTTTTCCATTATACATTTTTGGCTTCGTTGTAAAAAAATCTGGTGTTCATAGTTTTATGGATTAATATCAGGTTCTTCAGTTTGATGCCATTGATTCACATGGCTGATTTTATGGCAATACCAAGATTTTCTTTTTTTTACTGTAGTTCCATAGTAGAGCCTGAAGTCAAGGATTGTGATGCCTACAAATGTTCTATTATTTAAAAGGATTATTTTTTCAATCCTGAGAATCCACAAGGTGACCCAAAATAAGACCTTAAAGAATTGTAGTGAGGTTACATAAACTAATCTTCACATATAATTGATGCCCACCCTAATAGTCATTATGAAATTTTCATTCAACACCTCATGGAACCAGATGCAAAGATCCACAACTAAGCAATGAATTTAGTTCCCAGTGCAGTCAGAGAAAGGGAGGAGAGACTATATGATTAAATTAAAGAAGTCATGATCCTAATGTGGAAATTCACTAAGACAACTGTCCTGAGCTATTGGGAACTCACCCATTCTGGCCAGTGAGGGAACCTGCATGGGACTAAACTAAGCCCTCTGAATATGGATGATAGTTGAATGGAATGGGAACTTTATGAAGCCTCTGGAAGTAGGACCAGAATTTATTCTTAGTTTACTAACTGGCCTCTTGGCGCCCATTTCCCACAGAGAAACACCTTGCTCAGCCTTGATACTGTGGGGAGGGTCTTGGTTCTATTTCAACTGCATATGCCAGACTGCATAGATTTACTCTGGGAGTCCTTACCCTTACTGAGGAATGGTTACAGGGATGAGGTAGGGAAGCTGGGGAAAGGACCCACAGTCTCCCTGCTGATTGCTCCCAAATAATCACACAAAGACTTATGTTAATTAAAAAACAGTTTGGTTATGGATCCATCTTATTACGCACTAGCTGTTACAAATTTAAATAATCCCATTCTATGTGTTGCCACTTGGCTAGTGGCTTACAAGTACTTTCTTTTTTTTTTTTTTTTTTTTTTTTTTTTTTTTTTTTTTTTTTTTTTTTTTTTTTTTTTTTTTTTTTTTTTTTTTTTTTTTTTTTTTTTTTTTTTTTTTTTTTTTTTTTTTTTTTTTTTTTTTTTTTTTTACTTTATTAAAATACTGAGTTTATTTCACATGTATATTTGTCTCCCTACCATTTTCACATCTGACCACCACTATTACTATGTCTTATCATAACATTCCATACATACTTAAAAACCAAGTAAA
>PVIH01006525.1:0-110151 GCA_004025045.1 Sigmodon hispidus | reverse complement strand
GGGATGTACTCACTCACTAGTGGTCTCTAAACAAACAAACAAGAAAAAAAGCCAAACATGCCCAAGCGGCAAACCACAACCACCGAACAGCTTGGGATCAGAAACACCCTGGACTGACCCTTCAAACCCCAGTCCAACTATAGGAACACCTGACTCACTCTTGAGGGAGGGGGGAAAGAACTGGATTTGGCCAGAAGTGAAGACTGATCTAAGCATTATTGGGTCAGTGGGACCATAGGACTGTCTGCTCCCTGCCCAGGGAGGGGATGGGGAGTTGCAGAGAAGAAAAATGACCAGATGTGTTGGGAGGGGGAAGAGAGCTTGAATAAGGATGTACAGGGATGGAAAAAAAAATTCAGAGGGAAAGATGAACACAAAGAAAATATATGTGTAGCAATCTTATTTGTATTTCCACCCTTGATAAGCCATGCTTATCATTCTTATCCTCTGTATAGTTATTGTTAACTCTTCCACATTTTAAATTCTTTTTACTGTGCTTTTTTTTTTTTTTCACAGCATCTGGCAAGGGCTTGGCCATATTCATTATTAATCAGAAAGATAATGTTATTCATCTTTGCTTTTCCCAGTGAACCTTCTGCAAAATCAATGCTTAATGCATAGTTGTTGAATGAATCGTTTTGAGACCCTAAAGTCATGGTTCTTGAATGGAGCTCCATGGATTTTTGTTGCCTTTACTTTACTGATTGTACCCTGTGTAGAAAACTATCATTTCAAAGCTCTTTTTCTAAAGATGATTAGGGTCTTTCTGAATAGCACCTGGAAGAGCTGGTGAAGGAGACCCTCTGGATGATATCCATTAGTAGGGTTACTTCTATATACAAAGCCAGGGAAGGCAGGCAGAACCATTTGCATGCCTTTGCTTATTCTTGCATATTAACCCTTTTGAGTCTGGCCAGTGGCATTGAAACAAAATGAAGAGCTAGCTGGATGGCTCAGGATAAAGCTGCTCATTATCAAGCCTGAGGGAGTTCAGTCCCTGAGTAACTTGAGTTCAATGCCTGAGACTGAGTGCAATGCCTGAGACTCACACAGTGGGAGGAGAGAACTGGCTTGTGAAAGTTGTCTTCTGGCTTCCACAAGTCTGCTGTTTTGCATTCCCACCACAAATAAATACAATAAAGTTTAAAAAGTTTTTAAAACCCAAACCATTTAAGCTCTCCTAAACCATCCCATAACCTAAAAGAAGAGATCTCAATATTTTAGAACAATCTTATTTTTTCATATTGTAATTTTCACAGTGCTTCAAGTCAAGATGAAATCTCTGTCACCTTAGGAACAGATGGCAAAGCTTCTGTCAATTGTCTGTAATTTGAAACAAATGGTCTGGAGAAAAATGATGAGTACCAATATGTTTTAGAATCCTAAAACATCTGATTAAAAATGATGTGTGATTTAACCTAAAAAAAAAAAAAAGAATTTGTTTTCTTATGAGGCTCCAGCCACCTCAGATCCTAGATGAGGATCCACATTGGGAACCTGTCTCTGTATCAGGTCCATAATGGCTTTCAAAGATACGTCTATGGCCTGTCTCTGGAACCAAAGAATGCCAGTCATATTGTGTCTTAGTTAGTTCTGACATTGCTGTGACCAGATGGCTGGTCACACTAAGAAAGTCTACTTTGCAGTGATTTCAGGAACAGAATGCATCAACGTTAGGAAGGTATGGAAAAACAGCTGTCTGTGGTGTTCTCCATATGCTGGCCAACCAGGAAGAGAAAGGGCAGAGCAGAACCCACAGTAGCTGTCACCTTCAAAGCCCATCCCAGCAGCCACTTCCACTAGGCAGGCCCAAGTACCTCACCCTCCCAAACATCACTAACTGGTACCAAGTTCTTAAGCATCTGTGTCTAGGGGCAGTCTGCATGCAAAGCAAAGTGTATGGTAACATTTTCTCAAATGTCATTCAATTAACAGTGTTAAGATATCTTGACTTTGCCCTGCTTTGGACTGTGTTTATTTTCCTGCCTAAATTCTCATAATGATGCTCTGCTCCACTATTGCTAAAATATGTAGAGGTGGAGCCTTTAAAAAGCAGTAAGAGTGAACTGACATCATGTGGATTGGGACTTCTTAGCTCCTAGCATTGAGAGAGAGAGAGAGAGAGAGAGAGAGAGAGAGAGAGAGAGAGAGAGAGAGAGAGCACACTTATATTGTCCACATGCAGAGAGAGGGCTTTTATGGTCTAGTCCTGGAAGTTCTCTAGAATCAGGAATGAGTCAGGCTTCTGGGAAGTCCTGGGGAGGTTTGGACATCTGCAATCTAATCCTGCCTTTAAACATAATCTGTAGCAAAGAAGTCTCTCAGGTCTCAATTTCTTCATCTGTAAGGTGGAAGACTGTACTAAATGAATTCACCTTAAAATAATTACTGTCTTACATGAGCAAAGAACTTTGAATTACAGGAAAAGAACTCTAGTACTTTGGTGCTATAAGAAAAAAAAAAAATGTACACATTTGTTATCAGCCCAAAAAGTTGGGGGAAAATGAGTGTTTGAGAAGACACTGAGGTCATCTGTTGTTGCTCCGGGGCAGCACAGGATGGCTTCCCTGGCAGACGAAGGAGCAAGAACAGTTTACAGAGAAAAGGAGGGAAATCTTAGGCTTGGAGATATTGACATAGAGACAGGAGAAAAGCTGCCCGGAAGCAGGACAGCCCTCTGCAACTGGCTGTTAAAAGCTTTTAGATTTCTGTGGTTGGCTGCTGTTGGAAGGAGACATAAAACTCAGGGGACCCGCAGAGGACCCGGGTTCGATTCCCAGCACCCACATGGCAGCTAACAACTGTCTGTAGTTCCAGTTCCAGGCAAACACCAAGGCAAATAAATAAATAAAGTTTTTTTGTTTTTTTTGTTTTTTTGTTTTTTTTTTAAAAACTCAGAGAAAGTGCAGTTACTGGTGTGGCCCTCCCATTCTGGGTTGCTCACTGCAGTGGTTGGCGGCTCTGTTACCAACAATAGTTTGTTTTGTATATTATCTCTCAACCCTAAGATGTGTATTTGTTTCCTGAGGGATGATTGCGTCTATCAAAATTCTGCTAAAGCTCTGCTTTTCCAATGATGAGATATTTGAAGGCTTTAAGAGGTCAGGAGGTCCAAGATCAGTTTCCCTGGGTTCATGTCAAGGGGTCTGCAGGCTCTGCTCCAGGAGAGTTGGCTCCTTGCCTTTTCTGGTCACATCTTCCCTGGGCTTAAAGTTTCCTTACTCCCCTGCTCTGTTTCCATGGTTACACTCCTTCCTCCCTTTCCACACCTCTAACCTCCTGTATCCTTTCTCTCATAGGGATGCTTTCCTTGGCTCTAGGTCCTGTTTTAGCTTCCTAAGTTGCTGAGACAAAGCACCTCAGAGCAAATGGCTTAAATAACAAATTTGTTCATCTTCCTTCTGGGGGATGGGAAATCAAAGCCCAGGGCCAACATGGTTAAGCTTCCCATGAGGGCCCTGTCTGCCACTGTCTGCTTTTTCCTATGTCCTCCCATGGCAAAATAAACAAACAGGTGAAAGTCTCTCTCTCTCTCTCTCTCTCTCTCTCTCTCTCTCTCTCTCTCTCTCTCTCCTCACTTTGGAAGAAGCCATGCTGTAAGAAGGCTTATGGGAAATTCCATGAAGTGAAGTTCTCAGAAATAATCTTGGAAGATGATTCTTAAATTCAACTCAAGTCCTCAAGACCGCAAAGCCCCACCTGATAGCCTGACTCGGCCTCCTGAGTGAACGCGAGCCTGAAGCGCCCAGCTGAACTGTCATTCTTACCCCACCCCGTTGAGAACGACCAACATAGCCTAACCATCCATGTATTAGTGTTCCCTCACTGGATAACAAGCTGTCTCCAGATTTGAAGGGTTGAAACAATAAATACAGAGTGTCTCATTGCTTCTGTTGCGGTAAGAACAACAGTTCGGCTGAGCGCTTCAGGCTCCCGTTCACTCAGGAGGTCGAGTCAAGCTATCAGGTGGGGCTTCGAGGACTTGAGGACTAAAGCATGTAGACATGTTTTGGTAGATGATAGAATGCGTATTCCACCTCGGTTCAACAAATATTCATGTACAGAAATCATGGAAGATGGGAAGCTGAAACACAGATTTTATTTTCGGTGAGCTTTCTCTCAGTGCACGTGAGATCTCCCCTTTCATCAAAGAGGAAACACTGAAGACCTATCTGTTGAACCTCAGAAGCAGCCGCCAAACCTTAGACCTCATCTTGTGTGAGAATGCTGTACCATGGTGGAATTTCTCCAGTTGTCTTCAGTCTGTCCTACACCCTGCAGCCTCATCACCAGATCCAAAGGCTACACAGTTACTGATGAGGAGAATTATCACAGCAGGGTCCTGCTTTGATAATGCATCCATGCTAGCACAGTACTGTCTGTCCACTGCTGACCTACTTATCTTTACTATAGATCTGTTTTCAAAATGTCCTGCAATAAATGTATGTTAAGTAAAAAGAAAAGCAAAAGAACACTGAGTCTTTCCGAAAGACCACATCAATCAATTAAGAAAACTGAGTTGCCGCGGTTAACATTCATAATCTGTTTGCCTGAGCCCCCTCACTGCAGTGCAGCCCCAAATGTTTCCCATAGGAAGTGAGGCAACTCTCTGAAAGGGTCATGTCCCAGAAGGAAATTAGAAAAGCTGAGTATATAATGGGGGGTTATTTTGAGGTCTTCCTGGAACTGGAACTTTGTGTCTTGTTTCTACAGTTCAGGACTGAAAATAGAAAGCGCTGTGGGCTTTGACGTTCTGAGATCTTACAGCTGCTCAGCTCTGGCTCCTGCATACGATATAGAAGTGGGATCTAGGTCAAGTCAGGAATCCAGGTGACATGCGACCCATCACTTTTATTGGATGTTGTATTATATCTTCAAGCTTGCTTAAAAGCAAAGACCAGTCTGATAATTCTCTCCATGGTTGCAGTCTTCAGGAGGCTCCTTGCACGATCACAGTCCTTCATCCTTGTTCCATCCATCAGGCATGGCCCTATCACCACTAAAAACCAAATGCTACTCAGTCTCCCTCATGTTCCTACTCAAGTGTCTATGTTGCTACAACTCAGCGCAAATCTCCCAGCATTGCACCTAACAGCCTTTGCCCCAGCCCATTCCTCCGCGGATGACATTTATTCTAAATAACCCCCAGTCACTTCGCCTCCAGATCCATACAGCTGCCACATATTTATTGAGTGCCTGCTACGTCCTTGTACTATTTGGATAATAGACACAAAACCTGAAGTCTTGTCACCCGTGGAAGGGCTCCCAGACCACAAGCCAAACAGGAAAAGGAGGAGTAGGGTCTTGAGTGGAGGATATTTGTGGAAGAAGTGATGTAAGAGTGAAGTGAGGTGGCAGCTAATGATGTGGACTCAGGGATTTCCAGGCTGAGGGACCTGCACAAAGACTTAGAGTCTGAGAAAGTGCTCAGTGTACCAGAACCTTACAAGATAGCTCACATGCTATGCAGTTGGGACCAAGAAAGGGGTAGCGTTCACCCTGCTGATACCAAGTAAAAATTCTGGGCTTTGAAGACCAATAGCATAGTGCTCAATCACAAGCTGACCACACAACATTTAGACATAATAGTTTGTCAAAGCATGTTTTTTTAAAATATTGGAATTAAAAAATACCAACTATGTAGTACTATTTTCAAGATTACACAATTGCAATTTATCATTAAACTGAACATTTGCCCTATACAAGTTTAAAAATTATTTCCCTTTTGGTTTCCATCTCTTGATTAAACCAATAGTAACCAATTAGGGAACAATTAGCTCTATGTATTCACATATTACTTACATAGTAACAAATGAAAGCAAACAAACCAAGGGGCTTAAGAGGTGGCTAGTGATTTAGAGCACTGGCTCCTTTTGCAGAGGACCTGGGTTCCATTCCCAGCGTGCACATCCCTGGTGTCTCAAACTGTCTGTAACCCCCATCTCAGGGAACTGATGCCCCTTCCCACCTCCAAGGACACTGCATACATGTGGTGCGTAGACATATGAGCAGGCAAAACACCTATACACACAAAAAATAGATACTTAAAAGTTAAACATTTTTAAAGTACAAAGTCAAAGAAAGATGCTACATAATTCAAAGAAAGATGCTACATAATTCAACAGCAGAGCTGTCTATCCTGAGGTGTTTCCCCGTTTGCTGGTTATTTGTTTATTCACTAAAACATGGTATGACCACACAGGAAGATATTGTTTTCACACTCAATGTATCAGCCAAGAAAACTGGAACAAAGACTGTGTAACACAGCTAGTGAGAGGCAGAAGAAGGGCTGGACCCCAGCCACCTGGATCTAGAGTTTGCCTCCCATTCTCTATCCTTCCGGCCTCCATTTAGAGTAGCTTCCTAACCAATGCCTCTTTTCCTGGGATAACCAGCAGAGGGACTGTTTTCATCCTCATGTGTCTTATTCTGGACAGTAAATAATTGCACAGGAGAGTAGGCTATTGGGGACCTTCAGAAGAGCTCATGGCTCAGCCAAGATATTCAACCTTCCAATATACATGGGCCGGGCCTGACACAGACCCACTGCTCTTAGACCCTGCAAACAATGATTAGGACAAGTCCTAGCCCCAAAGTGGCAGGACTGGGGTCCAACTGCATTGACAGTGCCTCCCCATAGTGGAGACCAGTAAGAATGAGAAAGCCTCTCTGCATTGTGAGCCTGAGCTCTGGCCTGAGTTGCACCTTCCAGTCGGAGCCAACAGTACCAGTGGATTTTTGTTTGTTGGTTTGTTTTTGTTTTGTTTTTCTTTTCTACCTTACAGATCTTTCCAAAGGATGGAATCCATAAAGCCATGGGCTGTGGTGATTTATTTTATGTTTAATAAAATCAGTCTGGAATATCAGAGAACAGATCCACCCATGGTCAAGCCAGGAGGGTCAGAGAGTGGTAACTCACACCTTTAATCCTAGCACAAGAAAGATCAAGAGTGGTGACCTATGCCTTTAATCCTATAACTCCAGAGACTGAGATCTTTCTGTGAGGTCAAGGCTGACTACCAAATAGTAGTAGCTCATACCTTTAATCCTAAATCTAGAATTGTGATGCAGAGTGGAACCTGGAAATGAAATAAGTGGGTAAGAAGATATTTAAGGAGGCATAGGCAGATGGTGTTGTATTCTGTAGAAGCCATGAGCCAGGATGAGGACTCTGGAAGATAACTTTTACCCTGAGAAGTTGGCTAGGTGAGAATTGACTGTGGTCTCTTTTCTCTCTCTGAAATTCCAGCCTTTTCCCCAATATTTGGCTTTGAGTTCATTTAATCACAACTAGAATTCATGTTTTAATGGGCACCCTCTGTTCAAAAAGAAAAGGTTGTTGTTCTCTGCCTTAGACACAGTAAGAGCCAGAGAGGAAGGGTCTTGGAGTTCTCCGCCTTCCTTCTCACACATATGCCCCAGACAAACACCATCCTAATCTGTATTCATTGTCAAGCGAACAGGATCCTGGAAGTTCACTGGATGCTCAAATCCTTGCCTGTAACATTACCACGAACTTAGACATTTCTCAACCATATTCACCCTAGTGTGGACCCCGGAGCTGAACCAACTGTTCCCCATAATTCCCAACGTCCCCATCACCACCAGATCAGAGATTAGCAGTTTGACCTGACAGGTCACTATTTTCCTGTAGGCCACAGACCTCCAAGGAGCCTTCTCGCTCTGAGGGACCCTGACATTGGAAACTACCATCCACCTGCACCAGCTAGGCTCCCTGCCCACTCCCACCACTCTTTGGCCTCAGACCTGTAAAGAACTCAAAGGTACAAAGAGATAAAAGATAAATGGGACCAACTCAGGTAATTAGGCTGGAGAGTAAGTCTTTGGATTTTTTCTGTTGATAGATTCTCCATGAATCCTAGGCATTTTTGTTAAAAGTTATTGGAATCCCAATTATAATCTATAGAAGATAATTACCTAAAGAATACACAAAGACAAAGTTGTGAGTGTAGTCTGACAACCTTTCACATATGTGTGTACACATATGCTGTGGGGGTATGTGCCTGCGTTCGGATACCAGAGAACATCCTAGAATGTTGATACTCAGGCACTCACCTTGAGTTTTGATACAGGATCTGTCTCTGACTTAGGGCCTCCTTAGGCAAGGCTGTCTGTCAGTAAGCCCCAGGGATCCACATATCTGTGCTTTCTTGGTGCTGGGTTGATTACAAACCCATGACTACAGTCCACTTTTACACAGGCACCAGGTACTGAATGAAGGTCCCCCAGCTTGCAAAACAAGCCCTTTATAAACTATTCTGTTTACTATATTTCCCAAGCCCTTGAAAATCTTGGTCAGTTTTTATTTGTAGTTCTAGAGTCTATCAGTGACTGTTTTAGCAATGTTTGTCTGTGGCTTTACAAGATAAAGGCAATATACACAGAAAACCCAAAATTTCCAAGTGACTTTCTGGTCAAAAGTTGAAGCAAAGTCAACATGCTTGATCTATCAACTACACAGAGCCCTACCAGGGATCTGACATTATTTCTCAGACTGTCAAATAAGCAGCCAAGTAACTCCAACTGGCCTGTTAGACCTAGTACAGAGTTCAACACAAACTGATGGCCTGCCTTGAATTTAGCAATCTGAGATATTCACCAGGTCTACACAGGGCTTTTTGCCTACACACAGGTTAGGAAAACAATGACCAGAGGAAAACACTGTCATTTTTCTTTAAGTTAGCCTACGCCTGCAGGGGAAGGAGAAGCAAGGCCTTAGGAGTCATAGAGCACTGGCTGCCACTGGGGCCAATGGCCTTCCAGCTGTGGGGGATCAGAGGCCAAAGCTTGAGACCTTCCTTATCTGCCTTCAGGTCAGCTCTGGCCTCAGGCATCCTGCTCAAGCCATTGGCAAGGTCTTTCCTGGATGCCTCCCACACACTTCCTCTGGGTGAAACCCCGCCTTGAATCATTATCTTCTCATTCGCTCATTCGTTCATTTGGCTGACATTCAGTGAACCAGTACAGTATGTCATCATCTCAAAGCCAAGTGTAGTGTATAATTTAAAAACAAATACAGCCCTGCCCTCCCAGAGAAAGTCCCTGTCTTAACCCACTCCTAAGAATTAAAAATTTAAAAATGTAAACACTTGGGCTGAAGAAATGGCTCAGTAGGGAAAGGATCTTGTTGCCAACCCCGATGACCTAAGTTTAATCCCCAAGACCCACAGGCTCACCAAGAAGAAAAGAACTCACTCTTTCAAGTATTCCTCTGACCTACATGTGAGTGTTGTGGCATGTGTTCACCTGCAGACAGACAATACACACACACCATGTAAAGCTGGATGTGTAGTTCATATCTGTAATTCCAGCACACTTGTGGGAAGTAGAGCAGAAGTTTTTGACCCAGCCTCGCCCTGCAGTCCAGACCAGCTCGCCGATGCTTAGCCTCCCCCACCCACAAGTTACTCAGGGGCTTATATTAATTACATGCTGTTTGGCCCATGGCTCATGCTTATTACTAGCTAGCTCTCTCATCTTAACTCAACCCATCTTTATTAATCTGTCTTACCACATGGCTGGTGGCTTACCTGTACTTTTACATCTGGCCCTCTCAGCAGCTAGATTGCTTACTTTTTTGTATGACTCCACTCTTCTTCCCCTTTATCTAGGCTCCGATGTCCCACCTACTTTTAAGATGCTTTGCCATAGGCCAAAACAGTTCCTTTATTATCCAGTGATAATTCACAGGATACAGAAAGACATTCTAGGCACCAAGTATTCTACTTGGTAGGAATGTGAACCCTAAGATTCCCCGGAGCTGGGATGGTAAACAGCTATACAATGCTTAATACTGTTTCCCAAAACTGAAAAGGTAAGCCTGGCTCTAGTACCTCTGCCATGTTAAAAAGCCAAAAAGTGCAGAGTAAGCAGTTAAAACCGTGCTTTACAGTCTAATATTTTAAAAGCTCTTCTGTGGTGGAAATGTTCTCTGTATGCTGAAAATAAAGTAACTGATTTGGCCTATGTGCAGCACTGTAGAAGTGGGTGGAGGATCAGAGGACAGACAGGTAGAAGGAGGGCAGAGTTAGAAAGTCACCATCTGACCCCCGAAGAAGAGACATGTAAGGAAGCCAGGTGAGCCACAGGCCAGGCCACAAGGCAGATAGAATACTGGAAATGGGTTGTATTAAGATGAAAGAGCTAGCTAGTAATGTGCTTGAGACATGGGCCAAACCGTATGAAGTTAATATAAGTGTCTGAATCATTTCTTTGGGGGACAAAAACCGCTGCGGACCAGGTTCCAAACTTCTGGCCCAAACAAGCAGGGAAACCTTCTACAACACTCTTCCAGTTACAAAATAATTAATGATACACAATAAAACAGATTCAGATTTTTTTTTTAAAGAAAAACCTCTAAATTAGTTACAATGTGTGTAAAAAAAATTCATAGGCTAAAAAAATAAAACTTAAAAATTCCTTAAAAATAAAATAATAGAAATATTATAAGCCACATAGAAATAAGAAATACACAGAGTCTAAATTATGTTTATTATTGTGTTTTCTTTTAATTTTTAACTGTTAATAAACTAACTACAAAAGACATTTGATTATAAAGCTGCTGAGTTAAACAAACATATTTTAAAGATACCTTGACTTTAAATTTTAAGTCTAAAGATATGTTACTTTTTAAAAAAGCTACGCTTTTGTTTCCACAAGAGATAAAAACCTATAGATTGTGGGGCTGGAGAGATGGCTCAGCGGTTGAGAGCGATGACTGCTCTCCTGGAGGACCAGGGTTCAATTCCCAGCGCCCACATGGCAGCTCACAGCTGTCTGTACTTCCAGTTCCAGGTAAACAACAAGACAAATAAATAAATTAATTAAAAGTTAAAAAAAAAAACCTATATATTGCTTCCAGGCTGATATAGTTTGGTCAAAAAAGACCCCCTAAAAAAAATCTCTAATAAAAAAAAATGGCCACATAAACTTCAAAACTACCAACTAAAATCTAGCATCAAAATCTTCATAAGATTGTCAGCACCCCTAAACAATAAAAAAAATAATAAAAAGCTATACCCAAATTTACAAAATATTGTTTATAAATGTTTTACTATAAATAGTTAATAGTCATAGTCAATCTATTTCTAAAAAAAAAAAATTATTAAATCTACTTTAAAAGACAACTAAAATGTTTTAAATTAATATAGATTTTAATTTATTGATACTAATTTAGTCACTTTATTATACTTTATTTATTTCTTCTCTTATTTAAAACTTTATGTTTATATAATTTATTTAAAATTATATAATTTAAAAACACAAATTAAGAGTTATCTATAATAACAAACCTATAGTCATGTTAGTTTTTTTTAACTATATAAACATAAATTTCAATTAAATAAATAATCCTCAACTACATCAAAGGCCACAGTAGAGTCAGGAGAATTCCTTGAGGCATGTGGGTCAGTCAGTGTCAAACAACAGGGGACCTTTCTCAAACAAGGTGGAAGGGGAGAACACACACTGAGCTTGCTCTGATTTCCACATGCATGTGTCACATTGGTGACTGTACTCACAAACACACCAGAATATGTGCACACACACATCATAAAGATACACACAAAAATACAGTATGATGAAAGAAGCTTGGGAAACACCTATAACAAAGATACATACATCATATACATGCATACATATATATATATGAACAAATGTGGAATGGATGAACTCAGATGACCCCAATAAGGAAGATATGTGAAGAACTCCTTTTCTGAAAACTGTCTCTGAAGATGATACAGAGAACTCTCAGGCTGATTCCAGATAAAGTCATTGCAAAGTCAGAAAAGGAGACACATTCATGGTGTCCACCTGTGGCAATGTTGTCAGCAAAGCAAACCCCTGAGACCAGTGTAGAATTGAGGTGGAAATGTTCACGGTACAAACAGGATACTGTATTAGCCTCCTCCTGATGTCACAGAAAATTGCCAAAAGTTTGGTGGCTTAAAGATTGCATGAGTTTATTAACGTACATTCCTGGAAGCCAGGAATGCAGAAATAAAGGTGCTTGTGGGATAGGAATAGTTCTAGAATCCAGAGAGAAAACCCATTGCCTTGTCTTTTCCTGTCTCTGGAATACATATAGTACACTGGCTTGTGACCCAGTATTATCCCAGTCTCTTCCGTCCTATGGGAGGGACAAATCAAACCATTTTCCATCTCAAGTTTAGTTCTATTGCATGTGCAAAATTCCCTTTCCCAGGATCCTGGCAATCAGTGCATTGAGTTGGGACATTCCTCAGCCTACCAGAGAATATACACAACCATTCCAGAGGGAAACGAATACTTTTGGAGCACATGGTGCCACGCTGAGACATGACAAAAAGGAAGTGGTCTGTAATCCTCATATTGCTTTCCTCTTCTCTGGCAGTGTGATTGATTCCTGGCCCAGAAATTCAGGGTGTATGCCTCCCTCCCAAGACCCCCCAGGCTAACATATCATTATTTTTCCATGGTCTCCCCTGGACCCTTTTGTTTTAGTAATGAGCCACTCAGCAGATTTGTATTGAGCACCTTATGGAAACCATGTTACAGGCAACCAGGACACTTGGGTGAACAAATCCCTCCACTGTCCACACCTTGAGAGACAAGTCACAGATTAAGAAACAAAGGGGGAAGTGATGCAAGATATTGGAAGTTGATCAAGTGCTCTAAGAGAAAATGAATCCAGAAAGGTAATTAAGGAGTGCCACTTTGAGGTTTATGGCAATGCCAGACATGGTGATTCAGAAAGGCTTCCTTTACCAAGCCTTGGGAGGGTGGAAAGAAAGTCTCCAGATTTTTGCAAAATCACAAAGCCATGGACTGATCTGGAGAGCGTGTGCAACCTCAGTGCCAGGGGCTTTGTGGTGGTATATCCAATAAAATAACCAAAAATATCAGAGGGCAGATCCACCCACAAAACACTTCTCACGTAGCTGGCTCTTCAGGCCTGGCCCCAAGCATCCTCAGACTCCACCTCTCTCTCCTCAGTCCACTAGGGAAGTGGCAGGAAAAGATGAATTCCTTTCTCTCCCTCCCCTCAGCTGTCTTCCTTTTTCATTCAACATTTCTAGAGCTAGGACAAAAGATGTGGGTCATCAGTCCCTGGCCTTCATGGTCTGGCTCTGTGGGTGGATCTGTCCTCTGATATTCCTGGCTATATTATTGAATATACCACCACAGAGCTGGGCAAAGGAGAGGTTATGGATGGCAGGCCAGGTCAGTACAGAGTAGGTGGCAAAAGGCTTTTGCCCATGAGACTAAGAAGGACCATGTATTCAGGACAGCAGGGACGCCGCAGGCCCAGGCTGCTAGTACCTCAAATAACCTGCTACAGTCTGACAGTACTGAAGGAAAGAACCTCAGCTGAAATTTCCCACCAGGCAAGGAAATGAGGCTTGATTTTTTTTCTCTCCAACTCCATCAAGACTTTACTTTTCTTCCTGCCGGGACAGAGACCTAAGCTGTCAATCATGATGCTGTGTAGACACTTAGGTGTGCTGCCCAGTGACTCCTCAGCTGGGGGCCATGATGGATACTGTGTTGCAGCTCCTCTGCCCACCTGCTGGGCCCTCCCCACACTACCTGTGGCAATGTAGGACTTTCTACATCCCCAGAGATTTGCCTTTCCCTACCTGCCCTAACCACAAGCCTCAGCTGACATTTGGAGAGAGTGCTAGGAAAGGGGAAGGGGAGGGGTGGTTGTCTGGGGTATGAGGAGAGACCTGGACCCAGGCTATTGGGAAAGAGGACTTTATGAAGCTCCTTTGTTCCCCTTGCTACTGAGAGTGACAAAGGCTTAAGCAATTTGCATTACTGTATCTATGTGAGCCTCAGGGCCCCGGCTGCTCCTGGGTGGTCTGGTACAGTCTCTGCGACAGCCTATTAGCAGCAGTGTCTCCATGTAATTTACAGAGCTGTCAAACTGCCTTCAGGAGGACAAGAGAATCATGGGCACACTGGAAGCCTCACTCCCTCTGAGTGGGGTAAAAACGGAGGTGGATAGAAAGGAAATCTCTCCAGGTGCCACCCCCTCAGCCTCCTGGTCTTCTAGTGACAACTTCTCTATAGAGAAACATCCAGCTGCCCACCGGGGACCACATTGACAGAGCCCCTCTGTCTGCTGCAGGCCAGCGAGTGCCGCTCTGAGGGCTGGCCCCCCAGCCAGGAGGGCAAGGATGGCTGGCAGACAGCCACGAGAGCCAGCCAGCGGCAGCAAGACTAGAGAGGGCACAGATGTTCTGTCCATCAACTGGAGAAGCAGGAGCAGGGATGCACTGTTTCAGCCTAAGGGTGCTGTGGTAGGATAAGGGCACAGCTGGTACTACTCCATTCTGAAGCTAAAGAAAGCATTGTTCCCAGAGTGTACCAGCCCCCCACACCCCTCCCTTCCAACTGCTTCCCCAGCATCCTTCCCTATCTCCCATGAGCAAGGCATATTTGCAGGCTGGCAAGGGCCTTGAGGTTGCAACAGAAACATAGTGGATGCAGGAATGCTCTCATCTCTGAATAGTGGTGCACCTTCTTCTTCCCCTGTCCTCATGTTGACTAGAACTAACTCTTCAGATGCTGACTCTCCTGAGACTGGCCAACACTTATAACCACCGGACAATTGCACAGTCCCAAGACACACACACACAGACACACAGACACACACAGCTCTACTCTCATGCTCACACACATTTCTACCCACAGAAGCTGTGTCCCAAAATAAGACTGCTTCTCTCATTCAGTATCTGATTTACAAGGGCATAGTCAGACTTGCAGACTTCACAGACCTAGACCTAGAGCACGCTCGCTCTCCCCCTTTCTCTTCCCCCTCTCCTTTTTCTCCCTCTCTCTCTCTCTCTCTCTCCTCTCTCTCTCTTTCTCGTGTGTGTGTGTGTGTGTGTGTGTGTGTGTGTGTGTGTGTGTGTGTGTGTGTGTGTTTGGGGCAGACAGACAGAGAGACAGGAAGAAAACAAAGGCAGGAGAGGAGAGAGGAAGAGGGAACAGCCTCAGGCAGGATCTCACTTCTCAGTAACACCCTGGACATTTCTTCACAGGCCTTTTTCTCTCTCCCCTGCCAGTTGGCCTCTGGTGTATTGTGCTTGTGGTTCCACAGTGGATGGCAGGTGTTTCTTACTGGATTTGACTCCCAGCCAGAACATTTCAGAGGTGGTGCATGGGGCAGAGACCAATTCTTGGTTCTTGCAGAGAGTTGTGTGCTTTCAGCAAATGGTGACCATGAGCTGTGCTGCACACCACCTCTTTATCGTCCAATAGCTTGGCCCACTCTTGACATCACGGGATCCATCACTCCCTAATGGGGTGCCCTGGAAAGGAAATCTCTTAGCTGTTCTCACACACAGGTGGTACCAGCAGCTGCAGTGTCCCCTGAGTTTCTTGACTTGGCAAGAGCTACGTAGACTTGGTCTTTTGACAGTCTTTTCAGCAAAGTCCAGCAGGGACAATGGGCATTTTAATCGGCTTCCTGTTTGTTCAGACAGGTCTCTGCTAAAGCCTCACTTCCAAATGGTCATGGAGGCAACTGTGCCAACTCGCCCTCCAGCCACCTGATGGCTCCTCTTTGCAAGGGACCTTGAGTACCCATTCAACCGGAAGTTTACAAGTTTGACAGTTCAGTTCAGGGCATGGCAGGGCCCCTATTTCCTCCTGCCAGGGGCCTTTTGAGGACCCTGTGCCCTTCTGTTTTCCAGCACAGCATTCTTCCAGCCTGGGTCTGATATAAAGAGAACAGCTGCCCTGGAAGCTGGGCCTGCAGAAGGCCTGGCCAACATTCCTTTTGTAATTCCTATCTCAGCCTCCGGCTTCTGCACCATGTCCAAAATTATACACAGTTCTTGGTTCTTTGTGCTCATGGTTTTAATTCCAAATCCCAAACACAGAACTTTTGTGCTATCCGCTAAGACCTACACTAACTAGCTCCTTCCTCCCCTTCCCATACCACAGCTCATTTGGGATTCACAAAAGATAAGGACCTTTTAGGAAATTGTTTCCCAAAGAGTTTCCAGAATATTCTGGATAGAGAGCAACACAGAGGTAGAAGGAGTCTTTCCATCTTGGGTTACTCTTTAGAAAAAAGATGATGGCAGAACCATGAACTTCTAGCTGGTGCTTTGCTGATACACTTCACTGGGAATACCATGCCTGGAAATAATGGTGTCATAGTCCAGTGTGATGTTTTGTTTTTCTGGTTAACACTTCATATTTTAAGCCATTTCTAACAAGTTTGTGTAAGGATTACTTGTCCATACAGTTGATATAAAATCTCATACTAGAGTTTATACCTCCTACCCCAGGAGCTACGGAGTCAGCCTCATCTCTGCTCTTTCTGGCTTGAGTTCTGTTTTCTGGAAGAGACTACACATCTAATCAAAAAGTAATTGGTTACTCCCACAGTATTCATCTCACCACTGCACCAGGGGACCTATCCCACCAGGCCAGGTATGGTCACAGCTGAGTAAGATTGGTGATTCGTTTTCTTCCCTAGTAGCACCTTCCATCACCATGAAAGCTAGCCATTACGAATGAAGATCCCATGCTGGTACCAACTGCTGGTACAGTTGATCTTTGTGACTCGGGTATATGGGTCTTCTCTGTAGAGCCTTACCACAAACTTCTGGAGGGTAGCAAAGAACAAAGGTGATAACCTGAAGTACCCACAGGAGGCACAAATCTAAGAAGGAGTCCTGGGGGGAGGGTAAGGGAAGGAGACAGAACACAAGTGCTGTGGAGGGGGAAGGTTAAGTGTGGTGGGCAATGGGAGGGAGGGGAGGGAGGAGTTTGAGGCCAGATAACTAACACGGAAACCTAAGCATCCTCAAGTATGTAAATGGAGTTTAAATGGAGCTACCCAAACGGGAGACAGTGCCTCTCCCAGATACCACAGACTATCCAATAAGATGTTCAAGTTGCTACCTCTGTTCAAGTTGTTCATCTCTAGGGTTCCAGAGACAACCCCCTTAATTGTGTCTGGAGTTGACTTTGTGGACCCTGGTGTCCCAGGGACCACCCCAAGCTATTTATATTATGGAAGAAAATGCTTCCCACGTGGTGGCTGGAGGGGAAGAGCGGTGGACAAACAGCTGGGGAAGTCCCCAATGACTGACTTCCTTCCAGTAGGCTCTCCTCACTGAAAGCTCTTCACTCTCTTGTTGCTGCAGGCTGGGATCAAAGATTTTGGTGGCATTTAAGATCCAAACACAGCTGGACAGACAGTGGCTGCATACGCCTTTAGTCCTAGTACTTGGGAAGCAGAGGCAGGGGGATCTCTGGGTTCCAGGAGAGCCTGGTCTACAGAGTGAGTTCCAGGACAGCAATGGATACACAGAGAATCAGAAAAACTAAACAAAACATTACAGATATATAAAAATTATAACTTAGGACTTTCATAGTGATTTTTCTTACTCCGCGGGTCTGCTCTTATTCTCTTTCCCTACTCTTTCTAAATAATGGCATAAATGTCATGGACTAGTCAGGGTTCTCTAAAGGAACAGAACTGACAGGCTCAATATGTAAATCTCAAAAAGAGGTTTGCTGGAGTGGCTTAAAGAATGTGGTTCAGCTAGACCAACAATGGCTGCTTCCTAACGGAAAGGCCAAGAACCCAGTAGTTATTCAGGCCACAAGGCTAGGTGACCCGGCTGATCTTCAGTATACAATGGAATCCCAAAGAAGGTTCTAATGACAGTGAAGGAGTACCTTATCAGCAGGGCGTATGAACTTGCCAGTGAGAGTGAGGGCAGGTTCCTTCCACATTTCTTTATGCAGGATGCCCTCAGAAGATGTGGCTGAGCCACGTGACAAAACAAATTAATAAAAATAAGTTAAATTAAAATAAAAAACTAACAATGTGCCTAAGACATAGGCCAAACAAAATAAAATTAATATAAAGTCTAAGTCATTAAAAAAAAGGCCCAAATAAAGTCAAAAACCTACAACAGGGTAGATCTTCCCACCTCAAATGATCTGGATTTACAATGGATCTTCCACCTTAAGTAATCCAGATTTAAAGGGTCTTCTCACCTCGGAAACATCTAATTTTAATACAACCTCTCACAGGTATACCCAGTTGCTTTGAGGTTTAGTTGATTTCAGATGAAGTCAGCTTGACAAAAGCATTAGCCATGGTAGCATGGTAACAAAACAAGGGGATGCTTTAGGGGCCTTGAGCAAGAGTCTCAGAAGTCAGCACATACAAGACACATTTGGGGATGAAGCTGGCATGTGAATTTTGGGCAAAACATCACCATAACAGCTGGGAACAGTCATCATTATTATCCACAGTTCACAGACAAACAGAGGTTTTCAGAGTCCACACTCACACTGAGAAGGGCATCCATCCGTCATGCAAAGCCCTGGTCATTTCTAAACCAGCACAAGTCTGAATGCTGTGTCTTTCCCCAGACAGAGAAACCACTCCTGCCACCCATTACGCTAAGGAGGTTGTGTGTCAGCCTCATGGGCACAATCCTCAGACAGATCTGACCTCACCTGTCACAGCATCTTTTCCAAAAGCAAAAGGAGTCATCAATGATGCTAAGGTTCACCTTATTTGCCCTAGTGAAGAAAAATTAGTGTGGCTTCCCTCACCTCTCCAAGCCTGTATCAAGAGCTGGCACTGATCTCCGGCATGTCACCTGTACAGTGGTGTGTTGTCTTTTTTTTCTAGGTCAGATATCAAAAATATCACGAATCCAAAAACTATTGGATGGTGGCCAGTCCAGCTACAGATGATGGACCTCAATGCTGCCTTCCCTCCAAAAAGAAATTTCTCTCGTGAAATCTCTTAAAAGTGTCTGAACATAGTGTCCCCAACCACACACCAATTTGAAAAGCTTACCTCCCTTAATCACCTCACAGCATGAAAAGGAGATAGATATTTAAACCACTCCATCCCCCAGTATATGCAAAGTCTGAGTTATTCCACCCAGTGGGTCAAGTATTTAGCTCAGTGTTTCCTTCCAACCCGTTCCGTGTCTGGCTGGCTGCTGCTGCCCCAAGCCATCTCCTGTTTATAGCCCAAGATGGGAACACAAGCAGAGTCTAGACTAGTCTTAGTGGTTCAGAAACCATTTGCAATGTTTTCCTGTTTTTGTAGACTCTGGTTTGAGCCCCTTTCTCCTAATTATCCCAGTCTGCAAGAGAGACAGATACAAATGGCCCAGCAAGCCTGTAGTCCGTCCATCCATCTGTCCATATATGTAAAACTTAAGAGACTTTTGCTTATTTGTTTTACATTTCCTTCTCTTTCTGTTTGCATATTTTTTGTCAGTGTTCAATCTGCCCAGGAAAGGATTCATATTTTATAAAGTGAAAATCTTTCCTACTGTGCAATGGTCAGAGGATGAGTTGGTGAGTTTTTGGTAAAGGGCACTAACATTTTAGACCTGTGGGTATCAGAGCTGCTACAAAATTAAAAGTGACTGGTGGGATGTTGAGATTGAAACAATTTAGGCCTACAGAGCAGCCAGCTGGTCCCTCACTGCCCCATTCCTGGGGGTACCTGTGTTGGCTTAGAAGGAAGAAGCCCTGGAAGAGGCAGAATTGCCACCTCTTATTCAAAGTACACTCCTCTCTGTGCCACGGCTTTCTCCTTGCCATGACCCATGACGTGCCTTCATCTTGCCTCTGAGTTGTGCTTTGGGCCAGCATCATTTTCTTTTTTAAAAATTCCATTTATTTATTTTCTTACTTACTTACTTATTGTGTGTGCATGCATGCGCATGTCACCAGACTGGGGCCAGGATCTTGACAGCTTTGTTCTCTGTAACTCCAAAGCGAGAGCTAAGTGAAAAGTTTCCACATCAGGAACACTTTCTGATTTCTACCCACAGCTCCCACACAGGAAGCCCTGACCCTCTATAGGGTTTTACCACACTCTTGGGATTGATGAAATCCTCCTGGATGGAAATGGATAGTAGGATTGATTTCTGTCTGGAGGAGAGGTACAGGGTTTAGAGTTGTGCTGTAGAAGTGATTAGGCTTGCAATAGCTGTCCTGTGTGAGTGGCAAGCCTGTCAAGCTTGGTATTTCTTTCTTTGTCTGTGAACTGAGGTTAACAATGACGGTCATTCCTAGCTGCAACAGTGATGATGTATTGCCCACAGTTCACATGCCAACTTCATCCCCAGATGCATATATGTTAATGCACATAGAGGTGAAGCTTGACGGGTAATTAGAGTTAGAAGAAATTTCAGGACTCCTGTGTCGCGCCCATCTCGCTGGCAAGGAAGACGCAACACCAGATTCTTCTGCAGCAACTGACCAGGTCCTTTATTCGGCGTGCACACTCTTCTTTCTTCTCTCCTTCTCCTTCCCCCTGGCTCTCGGCTTAAAAGCTCTCCGGTGATCCATTCACTCCCTGCCACGTGGATGCTGCCCATTGGGCCATGCATGCGGACGCTCACTGGCGTGATCGCCTAGGGAGCGCTCGCCGTCGGGAGGGCAGAAGCTGGTGCCATTTTAGGCTGCGGCTCGATCGCAGCTCCCGACAGTCCTGTGTTGGAATTAGTGGCTTAGAAAAACAAAGAAGAGCTGAAGAGATGAGATCGGAGGCTGTGTGATGTAAGGTCATGGGATTGGCCAAGCCTCAAGGTCCAAGTCTATCTCTGGAATTCACAGAATAGAAGAAGCAGACCAACTCCCAAAAGTTGTCTCCTGACCTTCAAACATGCACCACGGCATGAGCATACGCAGACGTAAGCATACTCAGACGTGAGCATACGCAGACGTGAGCATACGCAGATGCGAGCATATGCACATGTGAGCATACGCAGACGTGAGCATGCGCAGATGTGAGCATACGCAGATGTGAGCATGCGCAGATGTGAGCATATGCAGATGTGCGCATACGCAGATGTACACACTAAATAAAGGTGGGGGAGCTAAGCTATCACATTTGCATCATCTTTCCATGTGATGTCCTCCATTGCATTGTAAGCACAGGAGATGCTCACCAGATGATGGTACTGGCTCCATTGCTCTTGCACTTATCAAGCTTCAGAACTAATTATTTCTTTTATCCATCATCCAACCTTAGGCATTCAGATATAGCAACAGAAAAATGGATTCTAACAGTTTTGGAGCTATATAGCTTAGCACCTTTGCTCAAGCACTGTGGTGAGGATCAGGCATTATTTGCCTTGACCTAGAAGTATAGTCTTTAGATCCTGAGGACCCTGTATGTGGCATGGTCAGCCCTGTCTAAGGCCAGTTGCATGTTGCCTCCCCTCCCTGTTTTTCCCACATTCTCAGTCCCAATGACCATTCTGTCTCTGGTCCTCAGAGCACCAAGGTTATGGGCACATGCAAGTCCTCACCTGGCCTTAACATGGGTGCAGGGATCTAAACTGTCCTCGTTGTTGCCCAGCAAGAACGTGTAACTACTGAGCCATCTCTCCAGGCCAGCATCCTCCATTTTATTTGACAACAGTCTTTGTAAGGAAGCAGCCTCCTCTTCATCCCTGTTCCCAGAGGCAGGTCCACTCCCGGCCAGTTCCACTTAATCACCTGGCCCATAGATCGGGAAGGAACAGAAACCTGTCTTGCCAACTCTCCCATCCCAGGCAGCACGTGAAGTGAAGCCGAGCCCTCCTATCAGTCTTCATTCCACCTCGGAAAGCTGGAAACATACAATGTGCTTTGCTTTATGCCATAGATGAGTCTCTAGATGGAATGTGAATGATATCACATCTTAATTGGAATAAAATATCTTCCTCTAAGACAACCCTGGAAGAGATGACTCAGCAGCTGAAAGCACTTGTTGCTCTTGCAGAGGACCCTGGATCAGTACTCAGTTCATAGCCACTTGTGACTGCAGTTCCAGGGTATGACCTCTTTGGTCAGCAAGCAAGCATGTGGAGCACATGCATGCATACAAACATACATACATATAAAACATTCATACACATAAAATTTAAAAAATTAAAAATTTTAATTAACCTCTTGAAGAAAACAAATACAGATGCATATACAAAATTCCTTATTGTCCTGCGGCAAACGACCAGTCTAATTAAAGCTTTATTTCATTTCCATTATATTTTTCCTGAGACTGAGAACTATCTACATGTGCTTGAATACACACACGTGTCTTAATCACCACCTGGAATAAAACACCAAGCACTTCTAACTCTTCTCACTAAAAAGAAAAACAACACATACCTGTTCACAGCTCATGTCCTTGCTTCTGGAGGTTCCCTCCCCCCAAAAAACGGGTTCAAATTTAAATACAGCTTTTGTTTTTAACTCATACTGCATGGTGATTAGGACAACAGAAAAACCAAAGAATCCTAGAAGCTGCAATTAAAGTCTGTTTCAGCCAATTGGAGAAGGGTCTTTCTTCCCATTAACTCTTTGTCCCTGTGAAGTAACCAATAGTGATATAAAATTGTATAGGAAAAATAATTTTCCTTGGTGAATTTAGAAAGGTTCTCAGAGGCATCTCTGTGTTTAAATCAGTGGTGGGCTCTTCCTGATTCCTTACAAATTACCTCACAACCATGCAAACTCCCACAGCAAACACAGCTGGTTAATGTTCAAGGATTAGCCATGAAACATCCCCCTTCAGACTGTTCTGAAGGAAACAACAGGACAAGCAGCCTAAGAAGAAATCAGATCAGATGGAGTTAATGTCCTCATCAGGACCAAGACCCCATCAGATATTCTGTGTGATGAGTTCCAATTAACCCTTAACAGCGAACATGGTAGCTGTCATTTCCCATCCTGCCACAGCCACTCTGCCCAGAGACCATTCCCCACAGACCCACAAGCCCTGGTAGAACAGACATTTCCTGACATGCCTTGGAAAAGCAGTACATGATATTGAGTTCAGGCATATGGCCCTTAATGAGCAGGCCAAAGCCTGGGAACACAGTAATGAAAGCGGTAGGTTTTCAAAAGACCCTAGAAAGGTATGGGAGCTGCCCTCACAGAGACAGGCTAGCTAGACTTCAGAAGGCATGACATAGACCCTGTGTGATTCCCCTTATTTCAGATCCTTCTCGTTGGAGGAGCCAAAAATGTGCAGAATGGGTGAAGACCTTTTGCAGGGAGGCACCAGTGCTGTCTATTCTACCAGGGCTGCAACAAAGTGCGTAGATGCTTGAGTGGTGCTTGGAAATCAGATCTCAAACCAGCTCCCAGGGTGTGATATTGCCAAGTGTTGACCAGTGTGAACAGCCTGTGATCTCTTCGCTAGAAGCCAGAGGTGAATATCCTTGGAAGGAGAGATTATAGACTAGGGTTGTTGAGAATAAGAGGGTGAGCTGCACTGGGCAGTGATACAAGGTCATTATGTGCTTCTTGAAGGAGTGTGTTACTGGCCCATAAAACAGCAACCATGGCAACCCAAAGATGTTCTATGAGGCTCCTTCAGTGGTGACTGTCTGTCCTCCAGTTTTAGTTACTTTTCTACTGCTGGGCTTAAAGACCATAACAGAGATGACTTATAGAAGGAAGGGTTTATTGGTGTCTATGATTCTAGACAGTTAATAGTTCATCATGGCAGGGAATCATAGCAGCAGATAGTGACCATCACAGCAGGAACAGCTGAGAACCCACCTTCAGCAAGACCACACCTAAAACTACCCAAACAAAACCTGTACCATCATTGGAATACCCAATATTTAAACATTTGAGCCAGTGGGGGAGGGCATTCTCATTCTAACCAGCACGCTCTCCTCCTGGGATGATTGCCAGCAGAAAGTCCTCACTGCCAGCCCCTTCCTACACCGACTCTGCAATGGAGGCATCTTCTCCAAGGTGAGGCTATTCCTGAGGCCGCCACAAGCAGTCACTGTTCCGTCTCAGTCAAATGTGGTCAAAATGTGCAATACCATTTTATCACCAAAACCTCTAAAAGACAAGCATGTTCCTCCCTGTGACTTCTCCTTGCTCGGGGGCACTCCATAGTAAACATCAAATGCACCACACGCCACTGAGAGCTTCACCTACCAGGACACCCACCTGTCACGGTCTCTGATCTCAGATTTTCTTGACAACCTTGTGGACCAAACTCCCTAAATCTCCATTAGAGCCACTGATCACTTAGGCAACTAATTTTCAATCCTGAAAATAATCCACAGGAAACCCAGCTCACCAGTTCATGGGAGCCATTTGGCTGCAGGACACATGCAGCACAGACAAAGAGAAACAACAAATATGGGCAGCAAGGTAAAGCTATGAGGGAGGACCACTAGCTAGTTTGGTTTAGCATTGTTTTGTTTTTCAGCTGTAAATCACTTTGCTATGGAGATCTGACCTCATCCTGGTAATTCCACGTGGATCCCTTTAATTAATAGTCAGGCTGATGAGTAACAATAAACTGCTTACATTCTGCTTGTCATGCTCCAGTGTTCAGCTTCCTTGGGGATGGCAGGGATATTTGAGAACACCAACAAGGTGGACTCAGCTGCCTTCCATCCCTACAATCTCCTTCAGCATCATTAGTAATCATTCACAATCATCAACTTCAAGGGCTTCCCTTGGTTTTGAGAAGCTCAGCTCTTCATCTGAGGTCTCTTTAGCAGATATGCATGGATGAAGAAGGGGCATACTCTATTTCCAAGTTTGAATCTGCTTTCAGTTCTTGTCCACCACCTAGGCAGAGAAATCTGTTTTCAAAGCAGTGTCTACCCCTGAATACCATTAAGCCGAGAGCCCTTCAAATCTGAACAATTCTAACTCTGGGTCCTGCCTCTGTTCACATACAAGCTTGTTTCTGGAAAACTGAGAATCCGGGAGGGATGTGAGCCTGACATGTGTTCCTGGACTCAGCCCTTCATCACCTTCAGTTTCACGAGACAGCCTTTAAGACATCCTGTACTTTGAGCATTCTGTATTAAGGATCATGTTTCTTCAATGATATTTCAACAAAGGTGGCCTTCTTGGCCAACATTCCCACAAGGACTAGTGTCTGCTGGAGGTGACACAGCCAAACAGTTGTGTGTCTGCCACAGCCGTCCCTGTGTGTGTGTGGGGGGGGGGCAGGAGAGGAAGTCAAGGAGCCAAAGTCCCAGCAGATTTCCTTTCTGCCCTAGCTGAAACAATTGTTTCCTCGAGCCCCCAGGAGAGGCAGAGGGACCAGGAAGGAGATGGAAAATGATGAAGAGCAGGACACAGGCCTTTGGATGTCAGAGGCTGGTCCTGGGCTCTGGGCTCTAGCAAAGATGGTCCTCAGAATGCCCAAAGCCCCTTCTCTGCTTCTGAATGTTAGGCCTTCTGCATTCCTTTGGTTTGGGTTCCGTGTTTGTTATGGTTTTGTTCTGATACTGTCAGCTTCGGTGTTGTGGAACAAATCTGGGGCCTGTGCGTGCTCTGACAGTAGTCTACCACCGTGGAAGTTCCCAACTACTTTACATGAGGATTGTCTAAAAAGAGGGTCCTGAGGGTTGGGGGATGGCTCAGAGGGTGAAGTACTTGCTGTGTGAGCATGAGGACCTGAATTCAGATCCTCAGCAGCAACACAGGAGCCAGGCCTGGCGGCACATGTCTGCAACCACAGCTCTGGAGGAGATAAGAGATGGGCAGATCCCAGAAGCTGTCCAGCCAGTCAGTCTAGGCAAAACTAAATGGTGAGCTTCAGGCCTCAAGAATCAAAGACAGAATCAACGAAAGGGATAACATTATGTGACCTGCAGCATCCATAAGCACACACATATGTGGAGACACACAGACTTACATATGTGCCTATATACACATACATCATGTATAAACATACCTGGCATATAGCAGCCACATGGTGAACCCAACATGGCACTGGGTGAGATAAGAATTCCTGGAATGCAGCTGTCATATGGTAAAGCCAGCATGGCAGCAACATCAGAACGTGCTCACTTGCGGAGGGCATGCCCCTAGGTGTGGCTATGCAAATCCGTGCCCACCTGTTCTTTTAAAAGGAGATGTCATGTGGCAATCTCTCTCTTCTGCTTCTCTGCCCCTGTACTCACCTGGTAACTCTCCTGAATAAACTCTTCTGTGGCCCTGGTAGTGTGTGTGTGTCTAATCTCATGTGCGAAACCAACATCATGAATGTATTGATGTACACACACATATCACATACATATGTGCACATACACAGAGACACCACACACACTTGGGATTATACACACATGCATGTGCATACACATATACCATGCATACACATATATCCACACATGTGAATGCATATACACATGTACTACACATGCTCTCTCTTTCTCTCTCTCACTCACTCACACACACACACACACACACACACACACTATTCCTACAGTGCTAAACAATGATCCTGAAGTGAGGGCTCAATCTTCAGTGATTCATTTATGTGTATCGTAGACTACAGATGACCCAAACAACTGCTCACAACCTGAGAAATGAGAAAGAGTTCAGATCTGTGACTGCCCCCACCCCACCCCATGTCTGTGTTTGTCTCTCTTGCTCACTTGCAAACTCACTCTGTTAAGGTAAGTCAGGCTGCTGGGCTCTGTAAGCTAGATGTGTTAGATACAATGCAAGCAATCTCCCTCCCTCCATTTCTCATCTCTCCCTCTTTTCCTCCTATCTCTCCCTCTCCCTCTCTCTCTCTGTCTCTCTCCCTTCCTCCCTCTTGACATGATCTAGCTGTGTACCTCAGGCTGACCTGAAACTGAGGTCCCTCCTGCCTCAGCAACCCAAGTGCAGACACTTCAGGCATTCACCAACAGGCCCATCTTCAATGCAGTCTCAGTTTCAGCAACAGTGGGTGACTGGGATGCACTCCTTCATACTTGCAGTCAAATGGAGTCATCACACACCAAGCCAATGTTGAGTATCTCCAGTGAATCACTGAGCACCGGACTGAAGGTAAGTAGAGAAACTGTGGTGTGCATGCTCACTACTCACTTGCACAGCTTGAGGCACCTCTGTATAGTTACACATATGTACACACACATACATACACATTGCTGTTATATAACTAAAATAAGATGTCACAAAACTGACTATTTTTGAATGTGCTCCCCACCAGATGTTTGGTGTCCAGCCCCTCTCTGTCACAGTTATTTAGACCTGCTTAGGACCCAGCAGCTCTGCTTCATAGTCTACTCTGGACTGGTCTTGGCTGAGGCAATAGAGAACATGAGCTGGCTGAATTTCTATCATCAGTTTTCATTTCTTCTCCAAACACTGGACCCACTTCCTCACAAAGTGTTACTCATGGAGTTGACCCACCCCCATCCCATGTCATTTCACCATTACTCTACTGTGGTGATATATTGTGTATCTAATAAAGATTGCCTGAAGATCAGAGGACAAAGCCAGCCACAGAGTTAGCCATAGAAGTCAGGTAGTGGGGACACATACCTTTAATCTTAGCACTCAGGAAGCAGAGGCAGATGGATCGCTGTGAATTCAAGGGCACACTGGAGTCATGAGATTATTTCAGTCCAAAAGAGAAACAGAGCCATTTGGTGGTGGCACGCACCTTTAATCTCAGCACTTGGAATCCCATGTCTCCTCTGCTCCCAGCATTTGGGAAAAACACACACCTTTACTCCCAGCACTGGAAAGGTTGAGATGGGCAGAGAAAGGAATATAAGGCCTTGTGGTTTTCCTTATTTTCCCTAGTCAATCTAAGGACTGAGAGACAGAATCTTCCCCTTTTGGCCTGAGGAATAGGCAGGTGAGAAGTGGCTGTGGCTTGTTCCTCTGTCTCCCTGATCTTTTCCCCCAATATCTGGCTCCAGGATCAATTAGGATTTGTACAACACACTGCTTCCTCAGAAGGCCACCGCTCCAACCAATAAGGTCAAGCAGAGCTTATGCTACAAGTTTTTGCTTGTAACAACTCAAAGAAGAAGTTTACTGGAAAATGATGGGGTGGGATATCCTGCTGTAAAAGACGCCAAGAGACATGACAGTAGATGTCCCCCAGAAAAGGATTCCAAAGGGAGTAAAGCTTGTCTAAATCAGTGGTTCTCAACCTTTCTAACACTATGACCCTTTAGTACAGTTCCTCATGTTATGGTGACCCCAAACTATAAAATTATTTTATTGCTACTTTATAACTTTAATTTTTCTACTGTTATGAATTACAATTTTTGGAGATAGAGGTTTTCCAAAGGGGTTTAACCCTTATAAATTGCAATATAAATATTTTTGGAGATCGAGGTTTTCCAAAGGGGTTTAACCCACAGGTTGAGAAATACTGATGTAAATGTAGGTTTTGAAAGTATCTTTTGACCCCTGGATCAAGCTATGCCTGAAACTCCACCCCAATCTACCATGGACCTTTTCAATTAGGAATCATTAGATTCTCCTTTTCCTTCAGCCTGAATGAATCGGGTGTTTTGTCACTGAAAACCAAAAGAAGCTGATTGATAAAACCCCTTTGTGTGTCTCTGCAGAGGCTCGGTGTCTTTTTATGGTCTGCACTGGCAAGACTCCAGGCTTAATTTCTTTCCCAGTCAGTGCCTGCCCTGACAATGGTCCCTTCCTCTGTCCTCGAATTCACAATCCCTCTTCCCTGCATTCTGCTCTCCACAGGACAAATGTCTAACAGCTGTCTTCACTGAGCTTCTCCTGGGTATATTTGCATTTTTTACACTCAGTAGTCTGAGGAGTTCTCTGGGCAAAGAGGGCAATTCTGCAGTGCATGAGGCTGGAAGAGACACAGGAAACAAAAGATTCACCCAGCACCTGGTTCTATAAGACTGTGGGTCCAAAGCTACCCTCAGGGCTTATTTTCCTCATTAATTGGAAGGTCACATTTGTATTGTTTATTGTTGTTGCTAGGGAGGGACTCTGAAACTCTAAGCTCCCTCTGGGTAGATGACTCTCCAGAAATCTCTTTCTTAAACAGGGCACCAAAGAGTCTTTCTTCAAATACTTGGTTACTTAAAGCTTCAGAAATTAAATCCCTGCCAAAATTTCAGAACTGCAAATGGTTGTGCCTAAAACTGTCAGCCATCAGAATTAATCACTCAGATATGTAGAGGGCACCATAAAAATTAATCCTTTCTGCCTCCATCTGTCTGGACAGAGAACCAGAGAAAGCCTGCTGAGCCTATAGGCCTCAGCCTCACATCGGAACATTCTTTAGCTCACAGCAGTCATTTTACATACACACTAGTCGGCTGCAATTGTGTGTGCATTTACCTTCATATAAACATAGTTTTTTAATCAATTCAAATAGGTCATTTCACATCAACTAGAAGATATTGACCAGTTTATTATGACATGAACTACACAACAGAAGAAAATAACAATATAAAACCAATGTAGACCCTGAATTGCTATTTCCCAGTGCTTGGGCCTAGAAAAGGTTGTTTGTTTTCCTCTTGTTTGGTTCATTTCAGATGAAAGGTAATTCTGCGGATCCTCTAACTCTCAACAACTCACTGCTGTTGAGACTTCCATGGCTATCCCTTCCTTCTATATCTTTCTAGTTTTATTGCGGGCTGTAGACCTGATACCTTATAGCTTTATCTACTAGGAAGCATCTGTTTCCACTCCCAGGTGCCTCCCCTTCCATACTCTCCCTTTGTCTACAAGTTGTCCTAGCCTCCTTTCTATTCCTGTGATAAAGACCATGACCAAAGCAGCTTGAGGAGGAAAGGGTCAGCTTACAACTTCCAGGTCTCACTTCAGCCCTGAGAGAAGCCAGGGCAAGAACTGAAGACAGGAACTGAAGTAGAGTCGTGGAAGCAGAGGCACTGTTTACCAGTTTGCTTTCCAGCTCATGTTGAACTATTTTTCTTAGGCAGTTTAGGACAACCTGCCTAGGAATAGAACTGCTTATAGTGGACTAGACCCACCTATATCAATTAGCAATCAGGAACGCTCCCACGGACATGTCCACAGGCCAATCTGATGGAGGGAATTTGTCAACTGTGGTTCCCTTTTCTCAAGTGTAACAAATTGACAACCAAGACTGGTCATCACACAGGATATCTGTTTGGTGGTCCAGCATGCTGTTTAGGAGTTTGGGAGCTGTCAGCTGACCTTATGACTTCCACCTTTTTCCTTATACCCTTATCATGTCCCAAGCTTCTTGCCTGTATCTGACACTAGTTAAAGCTGATGATGTCCATGCATCTTCTGACAGTTTCTCTACACTGCTCAATTACACACAGCTCCAGACAGGCAGACTCACTGATACTCACAACAGCTATACCTACCATGTGTGTTTATAACAGCTGTCATTTCAAGCTTTTGCATGTCCTTATAACGACTGTGCAAGGTGGGTATTTCTGTCGTCTTCAATTAATATAGAGATCACTATGCACAGGGGTTTCAATGACTTCTCAGAGTCACACACCAGTAAGAGCTGGAACCAAGACAACCTCAGCACTCAGTTCTAGAAGTGAGTAAGCACAAATGTCAAACTACACCTACTCCTTGGTCCAGGAAAGAAATCTATTATGCAATATTTGTATGGATATTTTGGGAATCCTTACAAGTCAGCCAGTGGATGTGCTGACTAAAAATCAACCAATGCCTGTATTTTGCACCCAGTTTGTCCCTCTGGGAACAGTGTGACAGACAGCATTTCTGGACACAGAAGACAGATTCTTAAGTACAGAACTGCAGCATAGAATCATACATGTACTTTTCATAGCTGTTGTCAATTGACCCCGGATCCAGCAGTGACACTAGACACCAGAAAGAAGAGAGCGTTCACCATCTAATGAAGCTTCTTTGATGAGAGTTGAGAGATGTAATAATATATGGATATAAAGATAATAATTTAGGGAGCAGTTTATTAACTATGCCTATTTAGCAAAATAGTTCACTGGGTTATCCCCTAAGATCTAGTGACCCATAGATTTTTGGTCCAGTTCACAGTACCAGGTATGATGAGTTTTGTCTCGAAAAACAGGCTTTAAACCCACTCAGGAAGTGGTTGGTTACTCCCATATTTGTACCACTATTCCCAGGCCAGTTCTTAGGATCTCTCATAGAGTTCACAGCTAAGCAAGACCGTTGCTAGCTTCTCTTTGCCGATAGCATTTCCTTGAAGGTTAGTCATTAGGAATAAAGCTTCAGTGTTGGTACCAGCTTGATTTCTTCATGTTTTATGCCTCGAGTATGTGGTATTTTCAGCAATAGAGAATTACCATCGAGTTCTAGAGGGTAACCAAGAGAACTAGAAATTGCCTATTTGTTGGGGGGGGGCTATGGAACACCACTGACCACCAGCTTGAGAAAAGGTAACCTATACCTTGCTCTGGGCTTTTCATCTGATAACCTATGGTGTCTGTGGGAAGAATTGGCCCACTGTTAATAGGCTAATTCCACTGAAACTCTTTAAGTATGTCTATGTCTAACTTTAGGAAGCTGCTATTACAGAAGTGGGCTTCCATATGGGGTTTTCAAAGATCTTCAGTGGTAGTCACCCCTCACCATATTCCCTCTTACACTCCACCCTCCCATCTCTGCCTTCTCTGGGTACTCCCATTTAAACACATATGTATATCAAAGATGGCATTCACAGGTGAGAAAAAACAGTATTTGTGTTTCTTGGTCTGCGTTACCTTATTTAGAATGATGGCACTCATTCAATTTCCTGATAATTTCATATTCTTTTTATTACAAGTGAATATTAATCCATAGTATATATGTAGTAATCCATAGAGTGTACCACATTTTCATTATCAATTTTTCATTTATGCACATCTAGGCTGTTTCAGTTCCTTGGCTGTTGTAAGTAGAGTGATAATGACCAAGAATGAGCAGGTATCTCTGAAGTAGACATGGAGTCCTCTGGGCATGTGCTCAAGAGTGCTTTGCTGGATGTGATAGAGTTAGAACCTCCACACTGACTTCCACAGTGGCTGCTCCAGCTCACACTCCTCCAAGCAGTGAATCCCTTTATCCACACCAGCATTAGTTGTACTTTATTTTGGGTCTTTTGTTGTTCAAGACAAGGTCTGTCTCTGTAGCCCTGCATGCCCTGGAATTCAGAGATCAAACTGCTTCTCTGTGTCGTGATTAAAGACATGGCTACCACACTGGGTGTCATTTATTTGTTTCTTTGTTTTATGTTAGCCATTCTGAATGGAATAAGAGGAAATCTCAAAGTAGTTTTAATTTGAGTTTCCTAAAGGCTAAGAATGTTAAACATTTTTAAAAGTATTTCTTAGCTATTTGGATTTTTTTCTTGTGAGGTGCTTCTCTTTAGGTCCATGCCCCAATTTTTAATTGAGTTATTTTCTTGTGTTTATTTCTTTGTATATTCTAAACAATAACCCTCTATGAAATGTATATGTAGTAAAAAAAATTCCCCATTCTGTAGGCTGCCTTTCAGTCAAATGATAGGCAGAAGCATTCTGGCTCTGTGAAGTGCCCTTTTCACTGCTGGTTTAAATGTCTGCAGCATGGAGTCCTGTTCAGAGAGTTCTTTGGGGGTGTCTGTGAGTTACAGCATACGCTTTATGTTCTTCTTGAATAGACTGGGGCTATGAGCCCTTGTGTCTTCCTTGGCCTATTTGCCACTGAGTCCTTTGAAGAGAGAAAGTCTTGGTTTTTTGTTCCTCTATGCATCTGACCGGCCTGACCAGCCTCAGCCACTGAAGATGCTTTCTTGTCTCTGATGTGCATTCTAATCATCTCAGACACTTGTCACAGTAACGGAAAGCTGACCAACACAGGGTTCAGTCAGGTACATAGTCTAGCTCAGCTACTTCCTGCTGCAACAGAGGCATAGAGAACCGACCCAAGTGTCAGGAAGGAAAATGACCTCCCACTCGGCAGATGACCCTAACTGAGTATCTTTCCTTTTCACCAAAGGTCTCTATGAAGTCAGTGTGTGAAGCACCCCATTCCAGTCATCTCCACTTCTATGGAAACCAGAAGACAGCAGCAGAAACAGCAGACAGGAATGAAAACTGGATACAATGGCTGCCAGCACAATCCTTTAGCTAGCCCAGCTGCAGCCTCCCAAACCTCCAGTCAGCCTCCTCCAGCCTGCCACCTTGTGACCAGGGACACAATTCTCCAACATGAGCAGCCAGCCCATCAGGTGACTCAGGTCATTTTAAGATCCAGGAGAAGCAGGAATGTTCCCTCCACAAGAAAACAACAAATGAAGGGGCAAGAGAGACTGGTTTGCTTCACACAGGAAAGGCAAACACCTGGATTTGACAAGCTGGAGACAGTTCAGGTATGTGCCACTGGTCGTATTGTGTGGGTGTCATTTCCTACTTTCCTCTGAGGCTAAAATATCAAACCCAACACCCTCCACACATTCCCTCCAAAATGACCACAAATAATTTTATCATAAACAAGTCAGCACAAGGGTCCTGAGCTCCCAATCGAGCTCAGGAGACTCGTTGCTAATCCCTTAATTGGGCAGCATGTTCATCTGTCAAACTGACTCTTCCTCTACTGAAAATTACTTTGCAGCCACAGAGGCTGTTGTTAGGTTATCTTCCTCAAATAGTTTATACTGTTGGGGTAGGGGGTGTCCCTTCTCAAGAAACGAAAGGAAAGAAAAACACCAGCAGAGAGGGAAAAACAATCCTGTTAAGAATGGTTAGCGCTACCCAGGCCTAATCAAGAGCCTCCATTTCAAAGAGGGTCCACTCTGAGAGGCCTTGCAGCCAGCATCCTTCCAGAAGGATGCTAGAGGGAGGGCTGGAGAGATGGCTCAGCGGTTAAGAGCGCCCTCTGCTCTTCCAGAGGACCTGGGTTCGTTTCCCAGCACCCACATGGCAGCTAACAACTGTCTGTAGTTCCAGTTCCAGGCAAACACCAAGGCAAATAAATAAATAAATAAAGTTTTTTTTTTAAAAAAAAAAAAAAAGACAGAAGGATGCTAGAGGGTTTAACTGGATAGGAGCCGTAAAAAAGCCTAGAACTCAGCTCAGCTTCCCTTACTCCAAGGCCTGAGGACAAGGTACACATGCTGGTGTCAATTAAATCTTTGGGAGCATTCCAAAAATGGTCAGTGTGAGGTGATAGCTCAGTAGTAAAACAACTGAATGGCAGAAGGGCAGCTGAGCCTGAATCCTGATTGTGCCCAGTGTGGCCTGCGTGATGCTGGCTTAACCTCTTTACTAAGGGTAAACTGGACACAGAAGCAAACAAACTGTGAGCTACTTGCTGGGGCATCATGCACTGTAGAGAAGGAACCAATTCCCCCACACTAAGATCTGTCTCCGTGGTGCAGAAATTCCCAACAGAGATAAATACTTCACCCAAGCAATATTGCGTAGTAAAATGTGTTCAAAACTTGTAATGGCTAGACTTTCCCAGTGCCATAGAAGGTTGGGTCACTGGGATAAACCCTCTAAAATAAGACAGAAAAGCATTTCAAATAAGGAAGTAAAAGACAGCACGAGGAAAGCTGCAGAGATGGCTCCATGGCTTAGAGTACTGGCTGCTCTTCAAGAGGATGTGAGTTCCGTCCACGTGGCCCCTCACAAACATCTGTAGCTCCAGTTCCAGTGGATGTAACACCCTCTTCCAGCCCTCATGGGCACTGCATACACATAGTACATATATTCATGTGCAGTCAAAACATACACCTATTAATATAAAAAATAAATTTAACCTACAATAAAGAAAACTGATGGCATTGCCTTTGGAAGCTACAATCTTCCTGTAGAGCTGACTGCAAAGTCATTCCAAGTGTGTTTGAGTGAAGTATAAGATTTGTTCCTTTGGCATGAAAATAAATATCATTGACAGAAAAATTTTTGTCTCCTGTGGTAGTGCAACACAGAGAGAATTTCCTTAAACTCCCTCCCCTGAAATTTATCTTCTTTGGACAATAAAAAGATCTTTCCTATTTAATCTCCCCAAGTCTTCCTCAATATTTGGCAAATTGTAGGTGTTTTTATTTAAATGACCATCAAGTCAGTTACTAAATTAGATTCACAGGTGATTTCTAGCCTTCTGCGTTTGTCTAGGTCTCCTGAACATTGTTCCTTTCCAAAACTTATGTCACAGACTCAGAAAAACACATAGAGTGTACAACATTTCCAAAATGTGTTTGACTATGAAACAAACATTCCCATACAAAGTTCCTCACAGAAATTGTAAAAATGATGTATTAAAAGTGGAGTGTCAGGCCAGGGAGGTGGTTCTGTAGGAAAAGCACTTGCTACAAAAGTCCAATGAGCTGAGTTTAATCCTGGGACCCACATGGGCAGAAGGAAATTACTGAGTGGACACAGTCATCTTTGACCTCTACACATGTGCAGTGATACATATGCCCCCATGTCCCACACACATATCACACACACCCCACATATTATACACAAAACTGATAATAGTAAATACTTTTAAGTGGGAAATGTTGCCTTGCTTTTAATTTACACTTAAGTTTTCTAAAAGCGAAGAATAATGGAGATGGCCAAGGCCCACAGAATCTTCCAAGCTACCCAAACTCCCCATTCTCCTCTGCTTATACGGCCAGTGTGTTAGAATTTCCACGATCGCCACCAGGGAGGCTGGACACACTATAAAGAGTGAGGATTTTATTGTTACATACAGGTTACATACAGGTTCCCACGAACCTGGATCGATAGCCTAGTTCTGGCATAGTGGAAAGACTAAGGACCCTGAGCCCCACAAAACAAAACATCAAAAGCAAGATGTGACACACCTTGACATTCCAGGATTAGACAGAGGGGGTAAGGTACAGTGGAGACTGGCATGAATCCAAATTTGAATACACTGGCTGCTTCATTCACTTGCAGACCTGGGCCCTGCCCCCAGGTATCACCCAGGTATCAATGTGAAAATGAATCCAAGTCCTTATAGCCTTAGCCTTATAGTTTCATGTGGCAAACAGGACAGAGCACACAGGACACATGTCAAGGCACTCGTGAGTCAGTGTGTTTCTTTTCTCTGCTTTTGACACAATCATATTGGAGATTTTGTGTTTAAAAAAAAAATGATCTTACAAATCACAATCCTTCCTACTCATGACTGTGGGTGCCCCAGAACATGACACATGAGTTTGTTGTGAGCAACTGTGGTGGAAATGTTCTCTGTATGCTGTAAATAAAGTAACTGTTTTGGCCTATGTGGAGCGTCGTAGAAATGGGTGGAGGATCAGAGGAGAGACAGGTAGAAGGAGGGCTGAGTCAGTCAGTCTCCATCCGACCACCCACCGAGGAAGAGCACTGTAAGGAATCCAGGTGAGCCATGGGCCGGGCCACGCAGAAGATAGAATACTAGAAATGGGTTGAATTAAGATGAAAGAGCTAGCTAGTAATGTGCTAGACATAGACCAAACAGTATGAAATTAATATAAGCGTCTGATTCATTTCTTTGGGGGACAAAAGCTGATGCAGGCAAGGTCAGAACCTCTGGCCCAAAAGGGTCTGGAAATCTTTTTTACAACAAACAGCAGTAACTTCAGTTAAGCTTGTAAGACTTCAGAATTCTTTGTCATAATATAAGCTAGTTGTCATGACTAAATAAACTAATAATTATCATGACATTTCCTCATGTAGCAAGTGCTTTCCACACCCAGAGTATCTGAAGCAGCTCAAGAAAGAATTTCATAGACTGAGCTATGAGATAACAAAATGTCTTAGTCAGAGAAGTTTCTCTTTCTAGCAAATGATGGTGAATGCAGAGATTTGTTCAAGGGGCTAAGAATAAGTGATAGATGAGTTCTCCTCTATAAATAGTAATTATACCATCCCCTCAAAGGCTCTGGGAACATCACAAAAGAGAAGACGGAAAAATGCAAGAGCAGTAGAAAGAAAGCCTACAAAAGTCACCGGGGAAAGACACTGCCATTGCCACAAGCTCACAGCAGCTGCAGATGCACAAGCTGGGTCTACACAAGAATGGGCCTGTCATCAGCCAGACACCATGGTACTGCTATTCTATTTGGTCTTATAATAAAGACCCACAGCCAGATATTGGGGAAAAGCTAAAGTATCAGAAAGACAGAGAACAAACCATGGCCAGCCATTTCTCACCAGCCAACTCTTCAGGCCTGTCTCCACAGAATCCTCCAACTCCAAGCTTCTCTTTCCTCAGCTGACAAGGGAAGTGGCCAGGGAAGCTGAAGTTCTCCCTTCACTCCCTCCACCCAGGTATCTCACTTCCAGATTCTGCTTTCCCAGAGCTAGGATTAAGGGTGTTTGCCACAACCGCCTGGGATTAAAGGCCTGGGTCACCACTCCCTGACCTTCAAGGCTTGGCAGGTGGGTAGCTCTGTCCTCTGATATTCCAGACTATTTTTATTAAATGTACAATATATCACCACACTGTGGTGATGTCACATAAAAGAAGAAAGACTAATCCCTGCTGTCATTTACTCAGACATCAAGTCTGAGTGATAGACTCAGAGTTTTGGTTTCCTGTTGTGGAAAAGAAGTCTACTCTAAAGTTGTCCTGAGCCAAGGATGTCCAGGCTTTATATTAAACAGCACAGCAAACCTGGTAACAATGGAATGGGAAGTCTCTGTCTCACAGGGCTCTGTAAGGGACAAAATTGTTTGTCTGGCCTTACTGACTCAGAACAAGACACAAATCAAATGTTATCACTCAACGCCTGTTTCCAACATATCTGGAGAGAGATGCTGCTTTCAGTATCTCTCTGCTTCCAATGACCTTAACACCACATCTCACACACACAGCACACTGTTCTGAGTCAGGGGCATGAATAGGTCACAAACAAAAAGTAGGAAACATGGTCCAATGGAGGCTGTGTGTTTAGCTGAGCTTTTAGGGGTGAATAACATTGGAATTCTAAAGCAGAGTGGTATTTCCTTAGAGGTCGAATCATTCTGAACAGGTTGAGTACACCATGTGTAAGCAGAAAGAATATATAGATATAGCTATAATGACTTCAAAGCACACTACCAACTTAGTTACAACAGGGTGAGTGAAAGTTTGATTTGTAAAGGCAAACTTTAAAAAGCATCTCTCAGAAAACATTTCCATAAGGCAAAGGTCGGGGAAGGACTCACTGGGCCCTATAGCAGACTGCTCATGGACTCAGGAAGAGCAGAAACCAGAGCATTCAACTAGAGCTTCACTCCTACCCTAGCAGTGACAGAGATGGCCCTGATCAGACTCAGTAAGTCACAAAACAAAACCAAAAGCCACGTGTCTTAGAAAGGAACCACAGTGATGAGGGCACTGATACAGACGAGAGGGGCTAAGAGAGGAAGGGTGAGTAACTGGAACACACTGTATATGCATTGTAAAACTGTAAAGAACAAAATTAATCAGTTTTTAAATAGTACATTACACTTCATGAGGCTGAAGCAGAGTTCTAAGTTTGTGGCGAGAAACCATGTTGCTAGACTTTGTGACAGATAAAATCAATGTCCTACAAAAGTATGAAGAGAGAAAGAAAGAAATCACACAGAGGGAAGTCACTGGGTGAGCAGCCAAGTCCTGAAGGAAAAGTGCTCAACTGGGAGCATTTGGTCTCTGCAAACATAGCGTCAGTTCAGAAACTGCTTCTGTTTTCAGGGAGGCTGTAAAGAATGTCTTTGCCTCAGATCTACTACTGCCATTTTCCCTAGAAGAACATATGCTATCTATGTAAAATTGGGACCTGGTAATCCAATCATATTTCTACTCCCCAGTTATTACTATATACAATTCTTAGATTTAAAAAAAAAAGCATACAGACAAAAAATAATATGGCAAGTGGCCTAGTATTTGTCAGAAACTCTCACCAGGTTTTTTCAACCAATGTCCTGTATGTTTGGTTACCTAATCAACAGAGCTGTTTATAGACTCGTAACCTCCAGAGACTGAAATGCTCACAAGATAAAAAATAAAATAAAATGACATATTTCTACAAGTGCTCCATGAGGTGACACACTGGAGAGGAAGTATCCAAGTGTTAAGACAGATAAAGACAAGGCCTGTTTGTTGATAGCTGAAGTCAGAAGACATGGGAGCATTCTGATGTCTCATCTCTCTAAATTCCAAGGATCTCTTTAAAGATCAACATGATTTACCAATTGCCATAATCCAAAAGAGATTTGCACTTCACTTCGAGTCATCAGAGAACCCCCAAGCTGTGGGAGAACAAAATATCTTATTAATTTTCTGTTCTGTGCTCTATTGGCTACTGCACTTCACTTGATTAAACATCCACAGCCCTCTGCTGTGTCTTCCTCCTTCCTCCCCTTCCCTAAGTGGTGAAAGGTCCAAAGGGTTCTCTGAGAAGTTTTCCACAGGTCTCTGTGTCCTGGGAAAGGTGAAGCTCCTGGGCTCCTCTTGGAAGATAGTCCAAAGAACGTTATGTGCTAGAGGAGGAAACCTCATATCTTGATCAGCTAGGCTGCACCTGCCTTGAAAGATAAGCCCCTTGGGGTATGTTTAAAAATATACATAGGCTTAAGAAAGAAAAGGAAAAAGGATAGAAAAGTCCTTTAAAAAAAGAAATAGAGTAAAAAGAAATAGTAAAAAGCCACATAAAAATGGAAAATACAAAAAATGTCTGGATACTGTATATTATTGTCTTGTCAAGTTTTTTGACTATAAATGGAGTAGTTAAAGCTGCTAAAAGACATTTGATTACAAATGTTGATGGGTTAATCTAACATATATATTTGGTAAATGAGTTTACCAAATGATATTAAAATTGAAATCCAAAGATATGCTGCTTTGGAGAAGAGGTTTTCTTTTTATTTCTACAGAAAATGAGAAGCTGTGGATTTATTCCCAGTTAAAGAAAATAAAGTTTGATCAAGGAAGACCCCCTGAAAAGTCTCCAGTGGAAATGAATGCCCCAGATGAAAACCTCTGCTGCAGTTTCCATTGAGATCTTCATCTAAAACAACTTCAAGGATACTGACTGAGATGATCCAGCCTTACACACTATCCCACTAAAGGATCCCCATGGGATTGCCAATGTCCCAATTCAGCAGAATGTAGCCTACAGGACTACATCCACATTTCCAAAACAATGGATTATCGATATTTGTATTTCTTTACAAAGTTGGTTATAAGTTGTTATAGGTAATGGGGGAAAAGGATATTAGATTTGAGCTTTTTCTTATTTTAAAAAGAGAAAAAGGGGAAATGTAGTGGGATTATGCTGATAATGTAAATATTTGTCCCACCTATGGGTTTAAGAAAAGCTGATTGGCCAAAGGCAAACAGGAAGTGTGGGTAGGACTACCAGGCTAAGAAAACTCTGGAACATTTCAGAGCAGACAGACACCAGATCCACATGGCTGAACAAGATGGGTTGAGTTGAGATGAAGGAGTTAGCAAATTATATGCCTGAGTCTTAGGTCAATCAGCATAAAATTTCAAAAAGAAAAAAGAAAAAAAGAAAGATAAGCTCCTGGAGGCAGAGCCAGGGTCTGAGTGACCTGTTTCAGCTAGACTTTTCTGGTTGCAATCCAAAGGCACTAGAGCAAGCAAGCCTGGAGTTGGAGTTAAATGCAACCCCTCTCAACCTCCTCATTTTTACTCTCTCACAGTTTATTTTACATTATTAACCTTCCCAACTCCACCCTGGCAGGTAGCTCAGATCTCCTCTGATAGGTTTATAAATAACCATTCAGCCTTGTTAGCTACCAGCTTGCTTCTTTTCTCTCTTTGCAAGGGTTTCACACAACACACAACACACACACACACACACACACACACACACACACACCACACTGATTTTTATAAATGAAATTGTACTGTATTTGACAGTGAAATTTTCCAGCTTATTCTCATTTTCTGTTGCCATGAATCCTCAATATCTTATGATTATATCCTGAAACCTTGTTTGTCTCCACTCACATCATATCACACACATGCACACACACACACATACCACACACCCCACACACACAGGAAATTTTATTGTGCTGTGTCTATTTTCTAAGCTGGATTCTTTTATAACGTTTTCTCTGCTCTGCTTTCTTCTTATTCCACTATATCAGGGTGGTGATGGCTCTAACCCATTGTGTTAACTATCTGTGTATCCCAGTGACCTGATGCCAATTATCCAGCTGTCAGTTTCCTCATGAATCTTTTTTTCTAGCTAGCATTTATTTGCTTTCTCTCTACATTTACCAATAATACTTAGTAAACATCCTTGTAAATCTAAATTTTCATGTGTACATGTCAATTTCTGAAGAATATCATGGGTGTGCCATGCTGGATTGAGAAGCACAGGCACCTTTTAATCTCAACAGGTCATTTTGATGGCTAAATGCACCAGAGCTTGCTGCATCATTATCCATAAACCTGGTGACAGATCACATTGCTACTAGCCATGTTGGGAGATGCTCTTTTCTAGCATCTCTACCAGCAGTGTGAAGGCAGGCACCCCACTGTTCCATAGCTGACTTTTTCTAGTTATTAGTACAAGTAGACATCTTTTCATAACTGGACATTTTGATGTATTTATCTAATAACTGCCAATCTCCAGAGTTCAATTGCAGGCTGGCCTGGACTATGTAGTACAGTCTTCTGGGAGGGAAAGGAACAGGAGGAAGAAGGGGAAGAGAAGATGCCTAACTGCCCAGATATGGGAGCAGATACTGGGGACACAAATCACATTTGTTTCCTGCAGGACAGAGTAGAACTGATCTCCACAGAGAGACAGTTTTAGAAATGACAAGTACCTTCTCCTGCATCATTCACTTTATAAGAGATGGATGTCAGAGCACAGGAGAGTAGCATGTGGCATCTAGCCAGCACAGCGGTGGTACCAGAAGGACCTAAGCAGTATGGTTTGCCTACATAGAAGACCATGGAGACTCAAGATTCCGCAAGCATCCTCAGGAGACATGCTTGGGGCCTGAAGTCTTCTGACCCCTCACTTCGAGAATCGAACACTACTGTGCCCAACCAATGAAATTTAATAATTTAGGCAAAGTTCTTGGAATTTTGAAATCAAGACTCTATCTTGACTTAATCCTCCTTGGGGCAGGAATTTCTAAAATTACTCAGATTGTCACAGTAAAAACAGATATTCATATTACCTCTGACTCTGTGCTGAATAGTCAGACTTATCTTTTATCAATTATCATTATACAATATGTTTTTTAAATGAAAGATGGTTGTGTATGGGGGACAAATATCAGACAGTTCATCTGAAAGGAATGCCTTTGGAATGACAGCTTAAGATACAACGTGGACATCACATGTCTACAGGGTATTTCAAAGGCCTCTTGGGAGGTTTTCTGGATCTTGTCATGTCTTCTTTTCCAAAGTGTCAGTCACCTCTAACCATTGTTATTAGTCTTGCCTCCTTGCTAATCCAGACTTCATCAGGACACTGCACTGAAGTCCCATTCCAGAATGTCCAATGTTAGTTCACAATGTACAGCTCTTTAGATTTCTGCAAGAAGTAATTAATTATGGAAAATAGAAATGACTGCCTGACAGAAGTCAGCTGCCCTATGTATGTGGAAGAAGAGACGAGAAAGCCCACCCCAAAGGTTCTATGGGGTGAGCATCTGACAGAAGTCAGCGGCCCTATGTGGAAGAAGGGACCATAAGCCCACCCCGAAGGTTCTACAGGGTGAGCATCTGCTTGGGCTTCTCATCTTTCTGTCAAGCTTCATTACATGGAGGTGGTTTGTGCTTCACACTAATTAGCTAAAAGGTTCAGACATTAATCCAACACCAAATAAGTCACCCAGTGCACTGAGGTATTCAAAAAAGACCAGTCCCAGTTCCATCAGATTTATTGGAGAAAACAAATGTGACACAATCTTAAACACCAGCCTAAAGGCATGGCTACATTACACTTTTATACAAGAAATGTTTCCTCCTGGTTTATTTGTGCCCTATGGGCACATCACTCAAGTGCACGGAAAGAGAAAAGAACACATTAGGACCTCAGAAAACAGGAAGCTGTGCATGATGGACTCATATCATGAGTATATAATAAGCCCATATAACTCAATAATTAAAGACAATACAATTAAAATATGTTCAATAGTTGTTTCTCCAGGGAATAGCTCTGCATGGCCAGTAAACTCATGAAAAGATAGTCACTAAGGAGACACAAATAGAAAGCATAGACAAATACACTGCACACCCTCTGAGAAAGCTAAAATCAAAATATCAGGTAATGACAGCAGCCAAAATGATGAGATGGCCCTTGCCCTGCCACCACCACCCCTCCAGTAACGAGAATGCAGAATGATATTTTAGAAGTTCTCCTAGAATTTAAACTTGTGTCACAGAAATTCCACTCCCAGACACACGACTAAAGAAATGAAAATGTATGTCCATATAAAACTGCATATTATTTTCTTGTCACCCCAAATCAGAAACAATCCAAAGTGCAGCCACTGATGGATGAGTTACCAAAACAAGACAGGCCTGTAAAACAGTGTATTATTCAACCTGAAGAAGGAAGAAAAACTGATCTATGCAACAACATGAAAAAATCTTGAAACCTTTTGCAACTCAAAAGAAGACAAGAGTCATAAAAGATCTCGTAGTGTATGGTTTGGTTTGTGTGGAGCATTCATAGCAAGGAAGTCTATAGATACAACAGAGAGACTAGAAGTTTCTTTAGAATGGAGGCAGAAAATGGGAAGAACTTTTTGAAACAATAAATACTGCTGGAAAACTACTCAAATTTTAATTTTAAAGGGACCAAATTGTATGTGGATTACATCACAGTGATGTTGTTTAAAACGAAAAATCAGTAGCTGGGGACAATCAGAAACTGCTCTGGTTGTCACAGCAGAAGTGAGCAGCAGGGAAAGAGGGAAAAGAGAATGCTAATTCTTCATTTACAGTCAATCCCTGAGAAATCCATTATGGATTGAGAGAATCATCTATATCCTAGCCCTTGTCCTGGGTTTAAGAATGGCACAGCCAGGGGTGTGGAGGAGATCTGTGAACTGCCAACTTCTGGGCATAAGAGCTGGGGGTGTGGAGCAAGGTGTGCTCACCTGCTCAAGGTCGGCCCTTGACAGAAGCTGGTCTTCTGAGTTCCCACCTTCTGTGTAAGAGCTATTGGCTGCAGTTGATGGCTGGAGAGGGAGAAAGAGAGAGAGAGAATGAATTGTTTGGGAACATGGACAAAGAGAAGTTTTCCAACCCCACTGATAACTGATGGCAACATACCCACACATATAAGAGCATTAGTTAGACTCAGGGAGCTATTGATCATAGAAAGGAAGCAGTGGGGAAGAACACTAGGAGTTGAAAGGAGGTAGTGACTGATAGATATGGTCAAAATATATCACATGAGATTATCCATGGCTAAAAAAAAATTTACATTTCAACAAAATGCCCACAGCATGTGTCATACTTAATAACAAGTAACTCTGAGTTTTCCCACCTGGGTCAAGAATAAAGACAGGCCATTCCCTCTCCTTACTGTTTTGGTATTTTTATGTATATAGGTGTTTTGCTTGCATGTATATCTATGCACTATGTATATGCCTGGTACTTGGTGTCTACAAAGGCCAGAAGAGAGTGGTGAATCTTCTAGAGTTACAGATAATTATGAGTCACCTTGTAGATGTTAGGACTCAAACCCAGGTCCTCTGCAAGAACAGCCAGTGATCTTAATTGCCAAGCCTTCTCTCCAGCCCCATTGCTGCCTTCAGCATTATACTAGAAGTAATTCTAATGAAATAAAACAAGAGAAGTACCAAAAATATACCCATAATTAGATAGAAGAAGTCAATTAAACTATCATTTCATGTTGATGGTATTACTATCATGTAGAAAATCCCAAAGAGTCAACAATAATAAACCAAAACTAGGAATTTGACTAGCAAACAGGCCACAGGATGTACACACAGAAGTCAGTCACTTTTCCTTCCTGCAATTAAGATGTAGCTTAAAGCTCGCTCTCGCGCTCGCTCTCTCCCTTTCTCTCCCTTTCTCTCTCTCTCTCTCTCTCTCTCTCTCTCTCTCTCTCTCTCTCTCTCTCTCTCTCTGTCATACACACACACACACACACACACACACACAAGCACACACACACAATGAGATAAACTTAAGTCTGAATCATATATAATATGTACAAGACCCTGTGCAAAGAAAACTGCAAAGTTCTAATGGAAAGTATGAAAGAAATAAATGGAAAGCTATCCATGTCCATGGAGAGGAAAGCATAATATTGTTGAGACCTGAGATTCTCCTGACTCAGCCTTATATATTCAGAGCAATCCCAGTTCATCGCAACAAGTTACCTTGGGATATTTAAAGTTTATTTGGAAAAATGAAGGGCTCAGAACAGCTTGTAAAATATGGGAGAACAAAGCAGGGAGACTGATGTGGATTCTAAAGGTGCAGTGATGGAAACGGGGTGCCGACAGAGCACCAAGAGACAGACGAGCCACATGAGTAAACACAAATGATCTTTGACTAAGACTCAAAGGCAATAAAAGAGCAGTCTCTCAGCAAACAACCCTGAAACTTCTGCACCCCCACGAGTAAGAGAAGTCAGTCTAGACGAAGGCTTTACCATTTCCAAAAAAATAAAATCAGAATAGATCACAAATGAAATTTTAAAGGGGCAAAACTATACAATTCTAAACTGTACTATGTCAAAAAAAAAAAAAAGAAAAACCTAGATAACTGTGCATGGTGATTCTTCTGAGATGCCAAACAGAAGATATATTTTGGAGAAAGAGAGCATTGATAAGCTAGACATTAAAATAAAAAACTTCTGCCCTTCAAAAGTCAATGAAGAAAGTAAAAAAATAAAGCACAACCTAGAAAAAATATATGCAAAAGATATACCTGATTTAAAAAAAAAACAGTCTCAATAAGTTTTATTTATTTATTTTTATGTGTATATTATATGTGCCCCTGCTTGTCTGGATGTAAACCACATGCATGCAGTACCTGCACTGGCCAGAAGAGAGCAGAAGATGCACCAGGAACTGGGATTACAGGTGGTTGTGAGTTCCCCCCCCCCCATATATGGGTGTGAAGAATTAAAGACAGGTCCTCTGTGAGATCAAAAGGGGCTCTAACTGCTAAGCCACGTCCCCAGCCCCTGATAAGACTATTATTTTAAAATGTAAAGAATTCTTAAAACTTAACTGTAGCAGGAAACCTAATTGGTCTTAATAAAAACCTGGAACCAGATATCAGGGTAAATGCTGAAAGATCAGAGAGAAAAAGGAGCCAGCCATGAGAGAGACTTCTTACCTCTACCAAATTCTTAGGACAAAAGAACTAAGCTCCTGTCTCCTCCCATTTTATATTGCTCTCTCTGCCCAGTCACATCATTCCTGTCTCCATCTCCCTAGTGCTGGGGTAAAGGTGTGCACTACCACTTTGTTAGAACACACACAAAATATCACCTCACTAAACAAAAAGAAGACAACCAGCCATATTGTCTTAACAGAAATCTCCCCAAGAAGACACTAGATGGCAAAGAGGCACCAGAGAGCTTCAGTTAAATCAGTGATGAGACAGCCATCCAAATGGCTAAAACCAAAATCCTGCAACACGGAAAACAGCCCAAGGACGTCAGCAAACAGCAAAGCACTTCCTACAAGACAAACACATCTCATCATACAGTCTAACAACACTACTACTTGCTATCTATCAAAGAAATCAAAAATATGTACATAGAAAAGCTATCACTTAAGTTGGGTGGCGTAGCACGGATCACCCTAACACTCAAAAGGGGCAAAGGCAGAAGAACTCTATCCCTGAGCACAGAGTACCTATGTCTGGTTCTTCCCCTCACTGATTTAGACAACTCCATGCAGCAAATATAGTCAGTTTCTCCATCTAAAACATAAGTATTGGAATAAAATTACTGTAGCAGTTATTACAAAAATTAAATGTATTAATAAAAGTAAAACATTTTAATTGTACCTGCCATTATAGCACATAAATTTTGTGATTAAAAAAAAATAATTCCTCGACTGGTGAGATGTCTCATCTGACAGAGGTGGATAGAGGGATTGTATTCTGTTCCATTGTAAATAACTGTCCTACCTACTGATTTAATAAAAAAACATTGATTGGCTGAAGGCAGACAGGAAGTGTGAGTGTGGCTAACAGACTAAGAAAACTCTGGGAACATCTCCAAGAGAGCACAGATGCCAGAGACATGCCGCAGAGATGTCACAGACAGATGCAGAGGAAAGAAGCTGAAAGGCTGCTCTGAGAAAAGATACCAAACCTCACGGCTGAACAAGATGGATTGAGTTCACATGAAGGAGTTAACAAGTCATATGCCTGGACCTTAGATCCATCAACGTAAAAATAATACAAGCGTCTGTGTGATTATTTGGGCCTAAGCAGCAGTGGGGCTGAGAGTGGGTCCAAACCTCTGGGCTAGACTGGAAAGTCCAGGCCAGAAACCAAATACAACAAGAAGTGTCTGCTGCCAAGCTCCATGACCTGAATCTGATCCCTGGACCGACATGGCTCACACACCTTGGTACATGCATCCACACACACATTAATAAATAGGCAATTAATGTTTTCAAGTCCCACAATGGCCCATGTTTTCCAAGTTGAATCTACTATGGTATTTTGTCTCACTCACTCAGCATCCATGTACTGATGAGGTGCCTCCTGCCTACCAAGCCCTGTGCTAGACAGAATAACAAGGAAATGGGTAAGGAAGCCTCATAACCACTGTGCATCCTGGGTGTGGCTGTTTTTTACCACTATCTCTTTTCAAAGCATGGGACAAACAGAACCTGTTATGTATAAACCTGTACATGCCGGCCAGGAATAGTATGGCACAAGCTGGATCCCCAAAGAGAATGCCACCAAGAGGAACCACAAGGCTTGACATCCCATTCAGCATTTGTAGCATGACCTTAAATTACAGTCTTGAGCCACATTCTAGAGCAAAAGTTCTTCTCATTACCTATTGACTATGGGAGGTTATATACATCAATGACTGATGAAGCTCATAGTACTGTATTCCTATAACTATTCACACAGAATAGGTCTGAGAGAAACACATACTGACAGAAAGATCCTATATAAAGAAGGACAGTTAGATACTATATCTCCCATCTGTAATTTCAGGATTTGAGAGGCTGAGGCAGGAGGCTCATGAGATAGGGACCAGCCTGGGTTATGTAATAATTACAGGATAGCTATCTTTAAAAAATGACAACCACAAACACTGAAGAGGACAGTTCTTTCTACATCTTCTACTCTTGAGTCTCATGGAATAAAAGAGAAGATCTCAGAGCACATGGCTAGTGAGTTGTTTTGTTTTGTTTTAGCTTTTGGGTAGGCAAACAAAGAGATGTCAGTGACTATGGCAATGCTAACCAGCCACTGGAAACTCACAGCAGCAGCAGCCCTTTGGGGCTCAGTGGTTTACTTCCAAAGCTCTCCCTGGTTTCCATGGGAATTACAGCAAGCTCACACGAAGCAATGCTCAGGATACCTTGAGAACACACAATTTGCATTCCTTCATGCAGTCATGACTCTGTCTTCCAGTTGAAACAGCACATTAAAACCTAAGAGTGCAAAGTTGTTGCTCGTTTTTGTTTTGTTTTGCTTGCTTGTTTGTTTGTTTTTAGTTCAGAGCAAAAATAAATACACAGTTAAAAAGTTCATAGAGATCAGTTAGGAAAGAACCAAAGTTTCTAACAAAACAAATGCACAATATGGGCTTGCTTTTCTATGGAGGCCATCAGCCTCACATATTATGTGTCAACTGATCAGAGTTCAAGGGCTGATTTCTTAGGCACAGATGGAGAGAAGAAAAATTAGAAGGTGGTAGGCAAGCCTCTGATCTTTCGCACCATTCTTCCCAAAGGAACACTAGTCAAATTATCATTATAATTGTTGTAACTGAGAATAAACAAACACTCTCAGCCTGGGAACACTGGCGGATGGACATCAGGCATCTTTGCTACAGTCTGATGAAGTGAGTCCCTGTAACTGAACTGCTCACCTGGTTTTGATCTGCTCTTCTGGGGTTGCCTTTCCATCCCCCATGAGTAAAAATTTTTCTCTTACAGCCCTGTATGCCTAGACTCTTCTAGGGACCTTGGAGTCATATTGTCACAGACAGCCATAAAAACTTTATAGCTGCCAGGACCCATTGATCAGCGAGTCAACCGTCCATGCAGTAAAAGTGCTGTGTGTGAGAATTCAGAAGCCAGGTCACAGCAGGTCATACTTCCTGCTTGGCCCCTGGGGGAGTTTCCACCTGTTCATTTACCTCCCTCTAAACAGACAGTACACACATCCAACATAATTAAAGAAAGCCATATTTTTTTAATCAAGTCAAAATAGAGAAATGTAGGTGACAGATCATGTTTGTTTGGGGGCTTAAAGTATCTGGACATAATCCTTAAGCCACCCAAGAAGGGTGAAACCGGGTGGGAAGGGCCAGAAAAGAGAAGGCGAAGGGTCTCCTTTCCAAGGCAGGGTCACTCTGTTTTCACAGTTGCATTATAAAAACAACAGATAATGTCTCAAGTGGCCTAGGAGCAGCTCTAGGTTGCTTATCTAAGGAGCCACTCCTCAGCTCACACCCTGTCTAGACTAAGCTGGGTTATCGGCAGCCTCCATAGCTAAATCAGGAACGACCTATTTTGACAGGCCCGACCTAACAAACCTGGTGCTCTGGAAGATTCAGGAGAATGCAAATATTACTTCCCACCATTGATAATGCTCAGGCCTGGCACTTTCCATTCTACCCAAGACACATCTCTCTAACTCCTTACTAACAATGTCCCTAAGTCTGATAGAAAGACAGAAGCGATCTCAAGTTCCACTCTCATAAAATGACCCAATCAGAAATCCAAGGTCCACATGAAAATCCCAGGGGGACTTAATAGAATCCTGCTGTGGGTGCCACCACCACGTGCTGCTCCTTTGACACCCCCAGTACATGAAGGACTGCTGCTATTGCTTTGGCTTCTCCTTAGCCCCAACAAGCACAACTATCTATAGATACATATATGTATCTATGACTATCTAGAAACCTCTGTTCTGCTCTGAATACACTGTTGTGGGAGCCCTGTGTCAACCATGATGCAACAGTGGGGAGGCTGGGCACGAAGGCATGTCTATCCCAGTTCATTCTCTGCACACTCATCAAGTATCCGGCATGCCCTCTGTTACCCTGCCAGAGTTCCTATCAACCCATCTAAGCATTTTGTGCCCAAGTCAAAAGGAGACCAGTGAAAGACAGCAAAGCTGCACAGTTGAGTCATATGCCACACAAGCATTCCCAGGGAAGTAAGTGAAGACTGAGGCTGAACACACACCCCTCTTTCCAGTCCAGGCCCCAAGAGGAAGCTGTGCACCAATGTCCGTGGCCCTGAGTGGAGAAACAGCACATGACACATCCCATCTCTGCCCCTGGAAGATGGCGTAAGGATAGATGAGCTCTAGATTTATCATTGCCTAAGCCTCCCTTCTGTAACAGATGGAAATAGTGTCCTCTGTAGATCGTGCTTTGGGATCTACAGTCAACGTGAGGAGCAAACTGGACAGGCTAGAAAAGCCTCAAAGAATGTCATATGGACATCAACACCAAGTGTGAAAATCCACTTCCTCTTTCTGTGTGAAGAGGGTGCTTCCTCTTTATCAGCTACAGATTATTCTACAGTCAGAGAATAAACGCAGCTTGTAGTTCCTGGCAAGAAAAAAAAAAAAAAAAACTAAAGATTTTATTTCATAAGGGCCTCACTAGCCAGGATATGATACTGTGCATCTATGATCTCAGTACTTAGAAGGGTGAGTCAGGAGGATTGTGATCTTGGGGCCAGCCTGATCTACACAGCAAGACCTTATCTCAAAAACCTTTTTTTTTTTTTTTTTTTAAATTAAAGAAAGACCTGGGTATGCACCAGCAACAAAGCTACATTCCTATGCAGGGATCTAAATAACATCTCAGATGGAATCTTTATCAACTGTCCTCTCGTGTTTCACCTGAGGTCACTCACACAGGAGATGGGCAACAGGCTGTGGAGTAGCACAACATGGCTCTCCCCTCCAAGGCACTTGGGAACCTGAAGAGAAATGTTCACATTCCAGCCAGTGTTTATTGACATTCTCCTGCCAAGCACCTGAGGGAGAGATGTGGATTCAGATACTGAAGCTATGAGGATCCTGAATAATTCATATAAAATAATCCTATTTGGCTAGGCCTGGAGAGAGGAAACCTGGATCCTTGCTTAGAAATTTCTTGCTCCACTCAGAGTTCAGAAAGTATTGATAGAGTCAGAAAGGATGGCCATCTAGTCAGCAGCATGCCTCTGCTTGTCTCAAGTGTGCAGAGATGAACACTTTCTCTTAGAGGAATTGATGTAACCCCTCGGGCGCACTCTGTGACACACAGGTAGATTTGTCCCCCTGGCACAAATCGAAATAGACGAAATTAGTGTGACCCCTTGTTCTCAGCACAGTGATTCTGAATTTTTTGACCTTCTGGTTACACACCGTGTTTTCAACCTTAAAAACCAGAGGATGCTCAGTATCTATCCCTGATACAACCTCAAGACTGAGGCCAAGAACACAAGCCTTCTGTGGTCTCAGCCAGAGATCCCATCCTGGACCGTAGAACCTCAAGGCTATTGGCCATTTTTAGTTCTCATGTGAGGGAAGCTGTTTTTGAGCGACATTCCCACAGAAACCCTCACTGAATCTTTCAGTGTGTTCATACTGGTTTCAATAGGCTCATTTTCTATCACAGACTAAATCATGCTTTGCCACTTCATGGCTTCATCTTAAGCAGAAGGCTATTTGAATGTGCTCACTGCCACCTTGTGGCACAGAAAAGAAAAAACAAATTCAAACCACCACCACCCAAAAAAAAAAAAAAAAAAAAAAAAAAAAAAAACACTTTGTAAAGAGCCAATCGTGCTGTTTGGGGTCAGTTCTTAAAATATTGACCACTCTTTCTTCTCTGAGGCGGAGCCTTTATGCTAATCTTGTTACAGGATCATCAACTCCCTGACTGAGGGATGGGGGCCAGGGGGTTGGAAGGGCAGAGATACTGACGGCTCCGGACTGCCACAGTCTGTGAACTGGAGCTGTAACACACGGCAAAGATTCCACTCACCGTATCCTAAACCTCTCCGGCGAGGCCAGGATCGAGCGAGCCATCATCCCAGATAATTGTATTGACAAGAAAGTCACTGCCCATTGTCTCCCCAGAAAACAATGTCATTCACATGTTTCATTAGAAAGGTATGTATACTCTGGTTTAGCCATGTTTACATTTTGAACTTAGCCTAGAAAAGTAGCCCAACAGTAATATAGTGGTGTTGAAAATCAGCTGCCCTCCCAAATCACATAACTTGCTTTCAAAGTTGTGCATAGCCCATCTCCCGAATTCACTGGAGTTTTTCTTGCAAAGACATTTCCCTAGCCCTGTGCTTCTCTAGGTAAGTCTAAAAAAGCAATTTTAAGATAAATATAATTGTTTTTTCTCATGGTGAGCTGTCTCACCATGGGAAATTTAACTCTGATAAATATATGCCTGCAAACTTAAAGATTTAGTTATAGTCAATGTCTGTGGAGCGGGGGATGTGCTCATGTTATGTGGCTCTACAGTGCCTTGTCTCTGGTTACTAAAACCATATGATATGGATAGCAATCATGAGCCACAAAAACATACCCAGGAGCTAGCCTCTTCTTAACTCTAACATTAACTCTAAAGAGGGGTGTGACACTTATGTGGCCTCAGAGGCTCTGGAGTTAAAAGTTCAAGACGGGAAGAGAGGGGCCATGAGGCTTTGATAGAAATGCAGAAGAAACTGAAATATAAACAGGAATGTTTGAGAAAGACACAGAATGTGAAATGGAGACACACTCTAAAGTGAAGGTAGCTTCTCCCTGGTGCTGGTGGCAAGCACTGGTATCAGTGGGTCCAGTCTCCACTTTTCAGAGTATCCTCGGAGCTAGATGGGGACACACAGGGTCAGGTCCCCAGGAATAGAAGTAACTCAGGCAAATGAAGTCAGGGAGAGTCAAAAACCAGAAAATAACTTGTGCTCTTGGTTCTCAAAGCTTTTGCAAAGGAACTAGAAGTGAAGCCAGTGCAGAGGGGAAGGGAAAGCATTGTCCAGCCAGCAAATGTTTGTTTAGAACTCTGTGGTTGTTGCTGTGAACTCCCCCAGGCTTCAGGGGGAGGTCACTTGTACTTCCTGACTGCTGGGTGGTTCTGTGACCAGTTCTGGTGAATAGGTGTAGATCAAAGTTACCTGGGCCATTTCCAGGGCAATTAGTGATGCCAGGCTAAGAGTTCCTCACTCTTTGAACCACTGTGGCCCTCAAATCAAGATGGTAGTCACTTAAGGGGTATCAGAAAAAATGCTTGTGAGCACAGCATTAATGAGTATACATCTTGACTTATCTACATTGGGAATGGACTATCATCAAGAAACATACCATTTAAGCCAGAAACAGCTGGGTGATATTTGTTAGTGCAGCATAACAAAGCCAATCCTGACTAAACTATATCTGCTTTAAGAAGAAATTATGGTGGTCTTTTTGAAGTTTGCAGAGAAATGTAGTCCTTGGATTGTGGCAAGAAAGGCCTGAGGCTTCAGGAAAGTGGACAGGGTATTGGCTACTATAGAAAGTGTTTAACATTCCCAAGCAGCTCACCATCATCTCATGGAAGATAGATGCTGCCTTCCAGGCAACTGTTACTTTATTTTAGGAAAAACACTAAAATGCACCCTGCATTGCATGAAAATAAATCAAGAATATTCTCTGCAGCTCTTAGGGGAGGAGGGAGCCTCTAATTGAATCCATCCCTCAGAAGGAAGTGAAGCCTTGGTCTGAAAATGAGAATTGCTTTGCAGAGCTGGGTCAGAGTGAGCAGTGATTCACTGGCTCTTGCTTTTCTGAGTGAGGAAAACACATTCCTTCCTTCCTCTCCCAGCATCGGTCAGTCGTTCCCTTCGAGTGGAAACAGAAGGCCTGACTATGGCTTCCTGATGGCAGCCAAGAGCCTGCATCTCTGGGCCTGAATTGGATCCTAAGTTTACTTTCTCTCCTACCCTCCTCTTTTAATACCTTGACCTTAACAAGGGGCTAGCAAAACCTGCAGCCTGGCTGCACACTGGGATAGGGGGCAAAGAGAAGAGAAACTCCCAACCCAGGGGCAGAGGTCAAGGGTCACAGAATCTGTCTCTTGTGATCAGAAGGGCTCTGATGCTGTCAGCCAGAGCAAGATCCACTGCCTAAGACACTGGAAAACAACAAAAAGACCACAGAGAACTCCATCCAACCAGGTCCATAGTCTGGGTAAGGAGTCTGAGTTAGTGGGTAGTAACCACAGCTAACTAATGTGCTGACAATATCTGGACACATCCAATTGTTCTGTCAGGAGTATCCACTATGAAATAATTACCTAACACCCATAAGGACTTAATAGGCACCAGGAACAACCATCCATTCTTCAAATGCATGTTCATCCCCACTCAGTGCCACCAGCTATGAGGAGAACCTAGACGTGGAGGCAGGGATGAAGTCAAAATAGTCCCCTCCCGAGGGTGTGGCTCAGTTTACAGCTTTTAAGAAACAGTCTGGTCTTAGTTGTTCTTTGGTTCTAGTTTGTCCCTGAAGACTTGCAAAATGGGAGCTTTATCCTCAAGGCAGTGTGGTGGGATGGTTGGGTCTTTAAAAGGTATGGCTCCATGGGAGGTCTTAGGAATCAGGCTCTCCTTCCACCATTGGCCCTGGATTGATGCTGTCTCCTAAGAGTGGGTCAGGTCTTGTGAGACTGAATTAACCCTGCTGAGAACAGCTTATAAGGAAGGCTACCATCTCCCCTGAACCTCCACATCATAGGCTGCTCACCTCTACCATACACATTCCTGCCATTGCCTTCACATATGCTCTGAGACCCTCAGGAGAGCCAGGCAAACATCCATACCACACTCTTAAGCCTCGAGAATTTTAAACTAAGTAAATAAAGTTATTTTCTCTATAAAGTGCCAGAAAGCATTAGGTATTTTGTTATAGTAACACAAACAAACAAAGTCAGTGAATTATTTTATTACATAGTTACTACACATTAAATAGTTATATATGCATTCCACAGTCTATAAAGAAAGCATGTAAGGTATGAGAGAGGAGAATAGGGTGCTAAGTGGTTAGACAGCACCCTCTCTGAGGTACCTACTCACTTTTAATGCTTTCTTTCTTTAGCCCTGGCTAGCTCCAAACTCAAGATTCTCCTGTCTCAGTCTCTAGGAACTGAGGGTTGAGCTGAGATGTGAGAGACGTTTGGACTGAAGATGTGTGGGGCTCCAGGACACAGAAACACTTCCTTCAGAGAAGCGGGTGTGACAGTGGATAGGCTATGTGGTATAAGATTCCAACTTGAGGTCAGAGAGTGGCTTTGAACTTCAGATTTAAGTGAGAAGGCAAACAGCATCTCATTGGTGGTTTGTAAAGATGATTATACTCACTAAAGAACAGTTCACAGTTTGAGCCTTTGCTTTGCTCCAGGAGTTCTGGTACCCTGGATAATCTCTGAATCCTCACTACCACCCCTGGAAGTAACAGCCCATTTCACTCACAATGGCATCTTCCTAAAATGACACAGCTAGTGAGATGGGTAGAGTGCACTGGATGCACACATGACTCTGACATCATCACAGCTGGTTTAGGGTGGGCTCTTCTTTTGTCTCTTATTAATTACTCTGCTGCTTGCTGAATTAAGTGTCTTCCTCATAACTAGTGTTATTACATTATTTGTATTATTATCTTTATTAAGTATAATAACTCCCACAAATCATAAGATTTTCTTATGAGTGAGGGAAATGTAGCCTAGGGGACATTAGTAAACAGTCTGAGGTAAGACAGCAAACCAGCTTCTTAGCTGATGTTTGAGGACAGGTCTGCTTCTGAAGCCTAGGGATATAATTAAACCCTTCTTTCTGCCCAGAAACTGTGGTAGTCTTGTTTGGGGCGTCACAGATCACTTTTTAAGAAATTTATAAAGAATTCTCCTTTGAAAATGGTGACTCTCAATGTCACTTTCAAAGACAAGAGTATCAGAGAAGTTTGAACTATAAAACCATGGACCTAGAAGTGGCCTTGCAACTGAGCAGTGATGTGTTGAACTCAGTCATATACTGAGATGTGGGCAAGACAGTACTGGAAATTAACACAACAGCCCAACAGCCAAAAGGACAGTCAATGAGTGCTATCTCATACTGTTACCATGTGACACTATCCACTGGTTCTGATTGTGCTTCCAAGCCCAGTGTATTCTTAGAGCAAAACATTCCTAAGGCCCAGGTGCTTGCAGAGGCTCTTTAGATGTTTTTATTAATCACTCCCCCTGCCCATGTAGATTATCTCACTTAATTACATTTTCACTTACCAAACTTGGTTCTAAATGGGTCTTAGTTGTTTTCAAAAACTGAATTGGACTTCTAAAAATGAAGGTGACCTATTAACTAAGAATATCCAGTAGAAAGGCTTCAGATGAATATTGAAATCTTTTTTTATCGAAGTTATAATACTGTGGTGACTTGAAGGAGAAGGGTCCCTGGAGGCTAATGTGTTTAAATGCTTAGTCACCAAGGAGTGGCACTGTTTGAGAAGGACTGGGAGGAGCAGCCTTGTAGGAGGAGATGTGTCACTGAGGGTGGGCTGGAGCTTCCAAAAGCCCACACCAGGCCCAGTTATCTCTCTCCCTGCTGGCTGTGGATCAGGATGTAGGACTCTGGAGGAGTAGCCTTGTAGGAGGAGATGTGTCACTGAGGGTGGGCTGGAGCTTCCAAAGCCCACACCAGGCCCAGTTAGCTCTCCCTGCTGGCTGTGGATCAGGATGTAGAACTCTCAGATATTTCTCCAGCACCATGTCTGCCTGTGTGGTGCTGCCATGCTTCCCATCATGGTGACAGTGGACTAAACCTCTGAAACTATAAGCCAGCCCCAGTTAAGTGCTTTCTTTCCTAAGAGCTGTCATGGCCATGGTGTCTCTTCATAGCAATAGAGTAGTGACTAAGAGAAGAGCCATGGAGATGGCTGGAGCATCTGGGGAGAGCTCCTTGCCTGTAAGCCTCATGGCCTGAGTTTGGCTCTAGAACCCACATAGAGGAGAGAACTCCTGGAATCTGTCCTTTGATGGCTTTGTATCGACAAGTGAATAATTGTAAAAAAAAAAAAAAAAAAAAAAAAAAAATTAAAAAATAAAGAAGAAAAAAAGCTGATCTTTGGTTGATTTGCTGAGACGAGGTGTCACAGTGTTGCCCTTACTGGTCTTAAACTTGGGTGCTTATGTGTTCCTCACACCTTAGCCACCCAGGGTTGTTTAGTTTTGTTTTAACTCTACAAAGTACATATATAATACAGAAAAACATTGTTTGATTTTTTTTTCAATGCTAAGGATTAGACACGGAGTTTTGTTCATGTCAGGCAAGTTGTGTACCATTGAGGTATAGTCCCAACCCCTGCTACATCTTGAATATGCACAATCATTTAAAGTAAACATAGCTTCTCCCAGCTTGGTTGAGGAATAACTGGCAAGAATAGTTGTATCAAAGCATACATTTATCGTTTGTGCACATAAGCTTGCTTCCAAATGTTCTTGCACACAGCCCACTCTGCTGAAGTCAGTTAGCATGCTGTACATTTGATCCCCAATCTTACTCATCTTATGGACCAGCTATTTACTCACTAGATATTTGCAATCAACCCTAATTGTAGTAGGACGGGTCCAGAGGACCAAAGAAATTGGCTTAAACCAGTTGCTGAGACATGCACATAATGTACTTCCTTATGAGCCAACCTGGAGTCTGCCTGAGGGCCTAGCAACAGCTGCTGTCCAGCATTCCTGATTACTTGGAATCTGCCTATCAACAGGCACAATTCAGAGTTCCTGACCATTGGGAATCTGCCTAGCAACAGATGCTGTCAGATCTCCTGATCATGCTCAGCCAATGAGGAACAGCCATGCACTATTACCAGATTGTGGCACAGCCTGGGTGCTGTGAGGAGAGTATATAAGGCTCTCCACATTGTTGAGTAAACGAGTTAGCCTTTTCAACTGACTCCCGGGTCTATTTAGTTGATTCCATGTCTTCTTACCCTTCCCCCAAGAAGAACCCAGCAACACTTAATGATTACTGCTTCATTCCATCACCACTAAACAGTGAAAACTTACTCAGTATATAAATAAATGCAAACATAATTATCAACTAAAGCTGGGTTGTTATCATTCATTATATACACAATATTTAAGAGAAAATTACTAATATAATAAGCATAGAGATTGTGTTAGACATCTTAATTTCATATAATAAATAAGTAACAAAGAGCAAGATAGAGTTCATGGGATACAATTGTCAAGTTTTTTATTTCCTCAGGTTTTGCTGCCACTTGAATGTAAAATGGAAGAAGTAGGTCACTAGAGGTGGTTAAGGTCATCTAGAGACCAGTAGCTCTGACACATTTCCTGCTTACTCTCTGCTTCCTGGATGTGGATTCAATGTGATCATCCAGCCTCAAGCCCCTGCCTCCATGCCTTCCCTGCCTGATGCCATGCTATCCCATAGCTTAGGCTATCATCCAACAAGCCAGGATCAGCCACCAGTCACCTAGAAGTCAATTAAAGCAGCCAAATTAACAGTGAAAATTGAAAAGGAAGATGTATTCAGTTTGGCCCACACTGGAAAAAGGAACAAAGGGATCCAGAGAGCCTGCAAATCTATCCTCTGGGTCCTAACTGAGCCTGAAGGATTCAGATGGGGGATGTATTGGACAGTTTTATATCAACTTGACACAGGCTAAAGTCATCTGAGAGGAGGAGCCACGGTTAAGAAGAGTTCATAGATAGATAGAGCTGTAGGCCAGCCTGTAGGTCATTTTCTCAGTTAGTGATTGATGGGGGAGGGCCCAGCCCTTTGTGGGTGTTACCAGCCCTGACATGGTGGTCAGGAAGCCAGGCCCATGAGGAACAAATCAGTAAGCAGCACCACTCCATGGCCTCTGCATCAGCTCTTGCCTCCAGGTTCCTGCCCTGTTTAAGTTCCTGTCCTGACTTCCTCCAATGTTGAATAGTGATTGTGAAATCTGAAAATCACAAGATGAAGACCAGTTCCACAATTTTTGAGCCAAATATGAGGTAAGCTTTAATTAAATAATGACCAGGATGATGAACCCTGGCCAGGCCCATTCCAGGGTTCCCAGAAAACGTCAACAAGTCACATTTTGCAGAGGCTGGCTTATGAAAGCAAATCTATGAGGATGTGCATTTCCCACTAGGTCCGATCAGGGACAAGCGTGTGTCCTCCTGATGTACTTCCTGCCCATGTGCTGTCAAAATTCACACCCACTTCCTGGAGTCTTGGCCAATAAGCAAGTAATACCCTGGCCCTCTCAACCATTCTACGCATTTTACATAAAATTTCATTTAAAAAAAGACTCCTCCCCTTTCATCTCTCTCTCCCTTCCACTTCCTTTTCCTCTTGCCACAAGGTCACATGCACATTGTTTGAGTTTCTGGCCCAACCTAACCCTAAGGTCCGAACCCACCCACAGCTACTTAGTCCACCAAAAACGACTCAGAAGTGTTTATTTTAATTACACACTGTTTGGCCTATGGCTAGGGCTTATAGCTAGCTAGCTCTCTCATCTTAATTCAATTCATTTCCATTAATCTGTCTTGCCACATAGCTTGTGGCTTACCTGAATTTCTTTACATATTGCTCCTTTGGCGGCTAGATTGCTGTGTCTCCCTGACAACCCTCCTTCTTCTCTATCTATGCTCCAGTTTCCTGCCTGCTTCTAAGATGCCTGCCATAGGCCAAAACAGTCCCTGTATTAATCAATGACATTCACAGCATACAGAAAGACATCCCACATTAACACACACCTCTGCATTCTCTCTTTCCCTCTTCTCTTCTTCCTTCCTCTAATAAAGCTTTCCACATGGACACCATTTATTTCCACAGCTCCCACCCACAATGCCATTCATGGTGTGTCTGCATGGTGTCTCCCTCACCTGCCTTGGGGCCCCGTGGCTTCCACCCACCAGGGTCTGTCTCTCTCCCACCTATATCCAATCAGGGACAAGCATACATTCTGATGTATTTCCTAACCATGTGATCAAGCACATCCAGTACAGATAGGTCAAATAAATTTGTTTATGGGAGTGAAAAACATAAGCAATAGCCTCCAGCATTTCAGGAAGTATCTGTCCTTGGGCAAGGGACTTACAGGTTAGAGTTTATAAAACATTTTGGTTTTATGAATCACTTAGGCACAGTTATTGAGACACAAAACACAACTTTGGCTCTCACATGATTTGGAAGCATAACTCAAATAAATATTTTTCTCCCCAACTTACTTTGGTCATGGTGCCTCATCACAGCAATAAAAAGCCTAACTAGGGCAGGGGATTCAGGAAGGACACTGAGGCAGATTACTGTGCAGTAAGGGGTTTATTAGAAAAGTCATTAACACTATGTTGCTTCTCTGTCTAGAGGCAACAAACAGCTGAAGAGAGGAAATGGGGGAGGGGCTTTTGGCAGAAGCAGGAATCTCTTCCTATAACTCAGTGATTCTCAGTCTTCCTAATGCTGCCACCTTTTAATACAGTACTCCATGTTGTGGTAAGCCTCAACGATAAAACTATATTTTGTTGCTGTTTAATAACTGTAATTTTGTTACTGTTATGAATGATAATATAAATATCTGATGTTTGACCCCTGTGAAAGGGCCATTTGACCCTACAAAGGGGTTGTGACCCACAGATTGAGAATTAAGGATGGAGTTTGGTGTTTAACAGGAGTTTCCAGTCAGCTCTGCTTTCTAGGCAGGAGCCAGGGACAGGTGTAGAGAGCAAGATACCACCGACGTCACCTTAGATGTAAACTCAATTTCCTAAGTGAGAAATGTGGGTCTCAGGAAGCCTGTTAATTAAGTATTCACGGACAGAGTCTCAGTAGGGTGCCTCTCATGTCTGTGAAGGGGAGAAGGCTGCTACCAAGTACTGTGCCAGCTGGACCCTGACTTCACATTCTTAGACTGACCTCCAGGTATGGTTTAACCAGGTTCACATAACTGAGCAGTCTAACAAGGTATGGTCCCACCCAGCCTTCTCAGCTTTCACTTAGATCTTCTGATAAATTAAACATCTTTACCCCACAGAAGACTGCTCCCTCTGACCAACATCAGGGATGCAGCCTCTTCTTCATAGAGAGCACTCCCAGGAAAGCCCACTGTTTCTGTAGTCTGAGAGCCAAAGGCAGGCCAGGTCCAATGTCTGCCTCTCTGTGGTGGGTGGACTGTACCCCGAAACTGTGAGCCAAAGTAAACACCTCCACCCCATCATTGCTCTCGTCAATCACAACAGCTAGGTAATAAAGAAAAATTTCCACCTTAAAATCTTTTGGGGCTATGAATGTTATTAAATAATGCTAAGACATTCTCTTTTTAGACTCCCCTGACTTTCTCCAGTTTGTTCAGGAATCTTAGACAAACGTCACTGAATTCTCATAGAATGAAAGCCCCTGTGTAAGCGACACCAGGGTCATGGGACCCGTCGTCATAAGCTCTTAGTCCCCTCACGCTTTCTCCGAGTCACAACCCTCCCTAGGAATCCACGTGGCCTGAGGTGACCGAAATTTTATTTTGTCTTCTTTCAAGCTTCATATAAATGAGACGCTCTCCAATTCCTCACTAACCTGCCTTTCTTTGACATGTTCCCAGAGGTCATCTCTCTTGCACAGAGCTGCATTTTTGTTTTCATTGTTGTATTATATTTCATTGTGTGAATAGAATATAATTTATTTCCCTATTATGTTCTTTCATAACATACCAAAAGATTATATGTTACTTTTCTAAAATTCAAATTCATCAAGCCTTCCATATTCTGTCTAAGGGCCCTAACTCTGGCAACACTTTAGTCTGTCTGCAGAAGGGCCTACTCTGAAGTTTTTGTTTTAAAAGCAAAACCTGTGTGCTATGATACATTTGTAAATGCTGTACCTACAAATACTAAGATTTACAAACATTTGATTCATCTGAACACTACGGACAGGAGAAACTGGTTTATTTCTTTTCCTGTGGGAGGGTACAGGTCACCTTCACAGAATGAATTAGGCCTTTCTGCATGTATTAAATCACCAGGAACAGGGAAAGACCTCCCTTTATTTTTAATGTGTAAATGGCCTCAACTGTGTTAATAGTTTGCTTACAAACACAGAAGTTGTAACAATGTTTAGTGTTTCTAGAAAGTCCTTTTATTCTTCAAAGTATATTACAAATTACAAGTTAATGAAGTCTACCCCTACCCCAGGGAGAAAGAAATGACTTGTTTTTAAAGCTCAGACTCCCCAAGTGTGAGCCAATTGGCTGCCGGCCACAGAGTAACTCTGCAGGTCTGGGCTCCAGCTCCAGCTACATCAAAGAGATGTTCAGATTCTTCCTAAGGAGACTGTTGATCTTCTTCTTTCCATCCTCAGCTATGCAGAGCTAGGGGTCAGGAGGCTCTGGACTGTCAGCAAAACACATGCTATTTCAAAATGGAAGTCTCCACTTCACTAGAAAGATCTCAGCCTCCATTGGGCTCTGGATTTTTCTGATTATAAAAATGGCCTTTATTTTTTAAAGGAGCTAGGATCCGAAAACTGATAGCAATGGAAAATGCTGGATTGTGAGACTCCAGGGAGGTCTGGATGAAATTCTGAGATTACACTTCTGGTGATGGTTTGCTGAGTATGCTCCAAACCAGAATCATCTGGCTGTTGTCTTCTAAGCTACACCAGGCCTGTAGCTTTCCTCACATTTTTTTAGTGACAGAAATACTAGCATTGAGGGAGTGCACACAGTCACAGGACCTCAGGTGCACAGTAAAACCCATTGTCTTATACAATCAGTATATGCTACTAAAAATAAATGCTAAAAAATGCTTGTCTTGTGTGGCTTCTGCCCAGCCTCGGTCAGACAGTGAAGCTGAGTCCTGCTGGGAGCAGCTGTAATGGTTCTGGGAAAATCTTTCACTCTGATTCCACATTTTCTTCAAATATTAAACAGTGCTTTATGAAACCTTCCTTGATAATCAGGAACAGAAATTCTGTTGTTTCTCAACACAGCCTTCCTAATTTCTTTCATAACTACAAAAATGTCTCCATCAGATTATTCACATTTTCATGCCCCCCTTTCACTTCTTACAACAGTGGATTATGGTCTTTTAGAAACAAATAAGCGAACAAACAAACAAAGCCCACCAGAAGAGAACCGGTAGCAGATGGAAGAAGCTAAGTGATTGCCAAGAGAGTTTCTGAGTCCACATGGTCTTCTCCCCAGCAAGGGCAGAATCCTGAGGGAAGACATGTTTCCAGACAGATTCCAACCTAAAGGAACACTAAATGTGGACTTGGTACATGGGACTACACACATTCCCATGGAGCTGAGTGGCCCCTTCTGCACAGCTGTGGGAGTTCCTGCCCAGTGCTGATGGCCACTCCTGAGTCTAGAGCCTGGCATATATACCCAGGAGGGTATCCTGAAGCTATGCCTAGGCACTGTGCCATCATCCTTGGGCTCTGGGGACCTTCTCTCACCTGCCAGTCTTCCAAAGACCCTGGTCTCTGCCATAGTGGGTACCAAGCCAAAGAAAGCAAAGATACAAAGACTTGATCACTCAGGTCCATAATGATTTTGGTTTTTTGGAGGGATTTTAATTTTGTTTTGTTTTTAATGTACAGGATATCAATAGGAAATGCAGACCTCAGAGGTTTTGCTGTGTGATGTCTTTCTCTGTACATACCTACTCCCCAGTTACTGAGAAAATCACTCTCTGGGGACTCACCAGTCATATCCCAGGGGCAGAACAGCTCCTCATCAGTTAACATGATCCATGGGGTCTCCTGGGTCTGTGGAAATAGTGGCCCCTGCAGCAGGGCCAAGTTCTAAGCCAGTTTGGATGGCACAAAGCATTGGGTGCACCAAAGGCAACTAAGTTACAGCCATGTAGCTCTCAAATGACAGAAGCTGTGTATATGGGCTCACATCCCTGTAATCCCATCACTCAGCCGGCTTAGATAGAACCAGGAGTTTGCATCCAACCTGAGTAACATGTAAAGCCTCATGGAGAGGCAAGAAAGAACAACCGGACCCTGCAAAATATTCACAAAACATGAGCCAACCAAAGGAAAGAATGTAACCGACTTCTGTGTAAAAGGATTTCCTGAGGTGGCCCTTCACTGATTCATGGGGAGGCAGGATTAGACGACGATCCCAATGCTCCATCCATCCATCATCTGCCATCTGTTGTTAATACACATTTAGCATCCTTTATCCAAAGGGCTTGAAGCCAAAAGTGTTTCAGATTTCAGATTTGCTTGGATTTGGGGGTATTTGCATACATAATGAGCTGTCTTGGGAATGGAATGCAAGCTGAGCCAGGGAAATCACATATGTTCTATTTGCAATTTATGCACATAGCCTAAAGGTAATTTAGTGCAATATTTTCAGTGCACCTGCATTTTAGCTGAGGCTGGTCACATGGGGGCCGCTGTGGAATTTTCCACAGCGGTATCATGCTGTTTCTCAATGTTTGGGATTTTAAAGAAATTCGGTTTTAGACTTTCAGATTAGGAACACACCCCTGTAACTCACTTTCCAGTTCTCGTTGTGTTCTCAGTTGTTCTCAGTTATCCCCTGTTTGCTATTAGAAGACCTGTGTTAAGGAATTCCTCAAGAGTATTTGTTCATATATGAAGTACACACCAATTTCAACTACATTTCAGTAAGCATAAAGTTAATAAACTTCACTTACACTGTCTAGACAAAGAGAATGATGGGCATTTGCTTTTTTGACAAGAACAGAAACAACACTTAGATGTGAGGGGAAATAACTATATTTGTGAAGAACAGATCTGTATGTGTGTGTGTCTTTCTCCCATGCTCTTACAGTTTTGTCAAACACCCTTTCTCCTTTGTAGCTCTTTTGCTAACTAACTGTCTTTCCTCTATAAAAGGCTTCCAGGAGCCTCCTCTAGTCCAAGTTCTTCTGTTAGGAGCCTTTCCTTCCAAACGGCCTCCCGAGTGCTCAGTACTCCACTCCAACTGTGGCCTCCCCTCCAGAATAGCATACATATGTCCAAGAGGAAATGCCCCTGCATCCTTCACTTTTGAAAATTCTTAAATATGGGCTGATTCCAGGGCAGGAGAGAGGTATCTTGAAGGTCAATATCAATCACACAGTGGGTCAGATCTGAAGACAGGCCAATATCACACAGTGGGACAGCTCTGTTCCTCCTCTGGATTCACAGTGGAACTAAACACAAGTTCACTAGACCCAGTAAACTGCTCAGAACACACAGTAGGATCTCCAGTGTGTCCCCATTCTGTCTACTTCCCTGGGCTTTAGGTAAAAAACGGTACTCACAGCATGCTCTGTCATCTGAGAGAGGGCCTACACACAGGTGGCCTCCAAATGTTCCCTTTGACCTCAGTCAGATTCTGTGATAACCTTGGTGTAGGTAAGAAGCAATAGAAGAGTAACAAAACCAAGGCTTGCCCATATTCTTCAAAAACATCTGCCAGGTGGTGATAGCTAATGTCTTGAATCTCAGCACTCAGGAGGCAGAGGCAGGCAGATCTCTGTGACTCTGGGGCCAGCCTGGTCTACATAATGAGCTTCAGTCCAGCCAGAGCGACACAGAGAAATCCTGTCTCTAAAACAAAAACAAAAACTTCTGCATCTGATCTCCATCTTCACTGTGGAAGGGTGGATAAATAGACAGATGATAAATAAATGACTGATGATAGATGATTGATAAACAAATGATCAAAAATGATAGGTATATTGATAGATTATAGGTAGATAGGTGCTAGACAGACAGATAGAGGATAGTCTTGGCCACTGTTCATCTTGTACAACATAGACAATACAGGGTAGTGTTTAGCTAAGATTTTCAATTTAGTATATTTTGTGACTTCTTCAGAACACGCAGCTGAGACTGATCTTGGCTGCAGTTGCATCAGCTGCCAGCCATGGGCAGAAGGAAAGATGGCATAACAAATACTAAAACAAGGTCCCGCTGGCCATCAGGATACCAACACATGTCCACACGAGAGGAAAGCAGAAACTAGATTCACTTCTCAGACGACTGCCAAGTATAAAATGCCACAAATGGGACCAGTGAGTACATCAAACTCAGCGAAGAGAGCCCCTTGGCCAAGTCAGTTACCTCTGATGCTGGAGAGCCCCCAAATACCTTTCGCATCCCTCTCTTTGCAAACACTGAACACAGATTTACAGGCTGAGATGCCTTCACCACAGGTAAACATGGCTCTCAGACCAGTCACTGTGGGCAAACAGAAGGATTATCATCGCCAACAACCACAAACACTAGTAAAGGCAAAGGTCCTTACAGCTTGGAAACCCTCCTGAAAAGTTGATAGAAGTGCCCGTGTCGAGCACCCAGCTTGTGCTCCTGATGGCAAGGCTCCCTGAACCCACAGTGTTTCCTAAGGCAATGTGGAACATTAGTGTGGTTAATAGTAATCCTACGATGGCCAGAATAGTGAGCTGAGTAAACTCACCTTCTGACTCCAAAAATAGCAACAGATCACCCTCATCCACAGTGGAGCTAAAGCCCTGAACAAGCATCCACCCTTGTGCTGGCTCATTCAGTATCTTGGCTCCACTGGGGTTTATCACTTACAGCACATCTGAGAGGGGCAGGTCAGACCCAAGAAAGTCTCAGATGAGCTTCAGAGTCTTCCCACGATTATAAACAAGACAGTGTAGAACAATAAGCCGCCCAATGTTTCTACATTGCCTCTGAAGCCCCTGAAATACATAGCAATATGTCTTGAGTCCTCCACATACATGGAAATTCTCTTCCCAAAGAAAAGCACAGTCAGGTCCAGAAAGAATCACATTTATGGGACAAAGCAGGAATATTTCAAGAGACTCAACTCATGGCCATCCCAAGACAAAACTCACACATAAAACCTTGCTAGCCTCATGATTACAGAGTTCTTGGGTCTTTAGAAAATATTAGCTCTTTCTGATACAATTCCTAGTACAGGACAAAAGTACAAATAACCACCTGACCAGGGCACAGGTCTGTAGTGGGGAGCAGAAAGGTCTGTAGTGGGGAGCAGAAAGGTCTGTAGTGGGGAGCAGAAAGGTCTGTAGTGGGGAGCAGAAAGGTCTGTAGTGGGAGGCAGAAGCTGGCTTTACATTTGGATAGAGTGCTAGCCCTGCTGAAGGAGAGGAAAAATGTAGCAGACTTTCTTTGGAGCCACCAATCAGCTACCAAATTATGACACAGAGACTTACAATAAGTTAAGAATGCTCTGTTTTAGTTTACACTCTTTCATTTGCTAGCTCTTGCTGCTGTATTTTGATATGATATTACATTTACCCCATGTGGCGGGTGGATACAGTGGATGGAGAGAGACCTCATGCCCCTGTGCACAATGGAAGGCAGTGGCCAGGCAGAACACACCTAGGTTGAGTCTATGTGGAGAAATTTTATTATCTTAAAGAGAGACATAAAGGAGAAAGAGAGGGGAGAGAGAAGAGACAAGGGAGGGGGAAGGGTTGGGGTACGCCCTCTAACAGGGTGGGAGAGGAAGGACACAAGAGAGAGAGGATAAGAGGTGGGAATCTTCTTCTTCGATGGAACTTGACCTCAGAACCAGGGTGGGGCCAGGACAATTGCCATTGGTCAGGTGTGCCTTCAGGAGATAAGACAGAGTCTTAACACTTATAACTTAATATAACCTATTTCTCTTCATCTGCATTATACCTTGGGGCTTTTTAATTTTTCTTTCATTCTGTATATCCTACTTTGTGTCTGGTAGACTGGTGGCTGCCTCACAGAATGGCCCCAGGCAACTCCATCTCTTTTTCTCTCATTTTTTCCAGCCTAAATTCCTCTGCATATTTCTTCTCTCTGCCCGCCAACACTGCCTATATTCCTCTTCTGCCTAGCTATTGGCTATTCAGCTCTTTATTAGACCAGCCAGGTGCCTTAGGCAGTCAAGGTAAAGCAGCAACATATAAGTAAACAAATGCAGCCTAGAAAAATGTAAAACATCTTTACATAGTTAAAAAATATCTTCCCCACTCAGCTGTTTTACTTCCTGGTTCAACTCTGCATCATAATCCTAGAGTTAGAATTAAAGGTGTGAGTTATCACTGCTTGGTTGTTAGGCCTTGAACTCACAGAAATCCAGAAAAAATCAGTTTCCGGAGTGATGGGATTAAAGTTCATCACTCTCTAACCTTCCTGGCTTGACTGTGAGTGATTCTGTTCTCTGATAGTCCAGGCTGATTTTATTAAATATATAATATATCACCACAGGTCTTTACACAATTAAAGTAATATTCCACAACAGGAAAGCAGCAAGCTTTCAGATTAACAAGATGGCTAACAAGCCAACTCAGGAAATACAAGGTTACCCAGGGCCTGAGACAGTAGTACAGGTGCTGAGCTGCTGACATCTCTATGAACCTACCTGCCCCTTCCTATTCCTGAAAATGGTGGCATCTGCTCTTCTCACTAGAGAAGTGAGCACCATTGATAACCTCTTGGACAGAAAGTTCTGTTTGCTAGGATTCCACTGTCTTAACTAGAAACACAAACCTCAGTTCCTCTAAAAACCAACTAGCCTCAGAAGAACCTCCTTGGGGACACACAAAAAGCACCCCAAAATGGTCACACAATTATGGCAGTTCCTAACCCTATACAAATCATAATACATTTCTGCTCAAGTCTAGACCTCTTTAAGCAACAGTAGAGGCTATAGTTGTATGCTGATTAATGTTCCTTTATCTCTGAGTGCTGAGAATGTCCAGTTGAGGAAGCCTAAGGCCCAGTCTTACCACCACCACAAAGGCCAGTGCCTCCCCAGAGACTCACCTGAAGATGAGAGACAGGAATGATGGGCAGAAAGAAAAGAAATACTACTAGAATATCTCTGTTTTTTATAAGTTTATCTTCATTTCCTTGTGGTGAAAATTAAGCATATTTCCAGTCTTTATTGAGTGTATTAAACTTACAGATCTTGACTGAGAGCTTTGAATAGAAAATATGTTGTCTGTTAGAAAGAAAAAGAAAAGCCTAACCGTCTGAGCTCAAGTCTTGAGATCCATGTGGTGGAAGAAGAAAATGGACTTCCCTAACCTGTCCTCTGACCTCCACACATGTGCTCATGTGCAGTGGCACCTATGCTCACAAACACATGCACAGAAAGAGGCATGGTGACATACACCCAGTACTCAGAATTGAGACAGAAGGATTGCTATGGCCAACCTGGCTATATAGTTGAGTTCTAGACAACCCTGTCTCAAAAATATAAGTAAAAAAGAATAGATTGATAAAATCAAGCCAATGATATTGATTGAGTTATGAACTATTTCTATGGAGTGATGTGTAGCTCATAGGTCAACCTAGATGCCCTGTGTTATCAACTTTCAGCAAATGATTATCAAAGAATAAAAAATATTTTTTGATTAGTCTCTCTCTCTCTCCCTCCCCCCTTCTCCCAACATGTCCTTTCTTCTCAAATTCTACATTTGCCTACATTTCTTCCTTTACAGTTCTCACACATTGGTTTGAGAAGCCCCTTTTGTAACCGAGTTAGCAAAGAAGACAGACCCATCCATCCTGGCTGCCTCACATGCTTCTGTGAAACATCGTCCCATTTGCTCTGCACGGTGAGGCTGCTGCTGTCATCTCTATCATAAGTGACAGATTCACAAGTGCTAAGAAGCTGACAGGACGCCACTCAGCAGCAGCACAGCCAATGCCTAGGAACCAAAATTTTCTCATCTTGTTGTTTAGTTGTTTTTCAGTTAAAATAGGTTTGAATTTAACTTAGACCTCAGGGTTTTGAAGTACCATCCACAGTCTCTGTCCCTTGAGGTGGTCTATAAAAAAAAGGTCAGGAATGCAAACTCTGAGGACAAGAGGGAAAGCAGTCAAAGGCATACAAAGAGTCCTACTGTGCTCGCCATTGGCCAGAGTTATCAATTCCCCATTTATTAGACAATTATGCATGAAATTACATGGCTTCCCAGACCATCTGCTTCCCCTGCAAAGTATTTCCCTTTCTCAAAAAAAAAAAAAGAAAGAAAGAAAGAAAGAAAAGAAAAGAAAAAAACGAGGATTTTTTTTCTTTTTAACAAGGGTCAGTCCTTGACAGTGAAGTGGGAGCCAGCAGTAACTTACACTGTTAATCAGGCCACACAAGTGTCCAAGATCTTAACCAGCTTGTTCTCCACACACTGCAGCCCAAGAAGTAGCAACTCAGAAATCACAGAGAGCCTAAGCCTCAGCATCCAGGAACAAGAAATGGTGGATCTAAGTCAGCTTGGCATCTCCCCTGCTAGCTTTCTGTACTGGAAGGAGGTGGATTTTCATCCACCCTAACAAAAGACATCCTCATTGACCACGCTGCTGGGCATCTTGTGGATGTGGATAAAGGCCATATTGGGCTCCACTATGATGTTCTTGCTCAGTAAAGCTGGAGGGGAGTAAAAACCTCTCACATCTGGACAGCACATATTCAAAATTCAGTTCAAGAAAATGTTTCCCTGGAGACGTAAACATATTTATGATCCCTAAGTTAGAGCAAACTATGGGAAACCTGAATTCCTTTTGTAAAGTAAATTGGTTAAATATGTTGTATCTGGGGGAGAGGAAACAGCACAGAAATGCACACTTGCTAAACCTTCTGGACATGTCAGGGCTGTTTTCTAGAGAACCAGAGTGCACATGAGTCTGGGGAAAAGTGGGTTCTAGTTTCACTTTTAAAGCAGGCTAGGCCTGATGTGTTTTTCTTGGTTTTGTCTAAATTCCTCTTTGGGCCTGGAGCTGAAGGATAAGTACCAAATGTTCAAGGCAGACTACAGGCCTCTCCCCATGGAGGCCGTCTCTTCCTGTTTCTTATTTAAGGCACCAGTAATTAATCTGAGCTGTCTTCCTCAGGCATGGGCAAGGCAGGTTCTGAAGTTCCTCTCTCTCCCTCTGCACCTTTTGAGGAGAAAGGGGAAGCATTTTTTTCCCTTCTGAGTTGCATTGCTGATGAATGTTGTTCTGCTTGAGGCCGTCTCAGCTCTGAGGTACCAAGTGACAGGAAGCGATTGCTGAAGATGTATCCTCAGAGAACAGAAACTGGAACACAATAGTGATTTTGTTAATAATACGAAAAGAAATGTTCTAAATATAAATCACATTGGCATGTGTTTCTAGGCTAAGTGTCCATAAGGTTCCAATTTAGAATAGAAAGAGAAAAGCAAATCACATAGCAATCTTATGTTGATATGAAACTAGTGAACTTTATTCAATAAAATCATCAACCATCAGATGACTAAGCCAAAAATGTTGTTAAAGCAAATACTAAGATATTTTGAAGAGAAAAATTCAAGAGGAAGACAAAAAAGCCTAAGCTCTCTTCTGGGGCACACAAGCCATGCTAATTTATAGTCTGGCATTTAATAGCTCGAATGATCTCTATTGAAAGTCTCACTCCAGCCAAAGGGCTCTGGGGGACACATTCTTTCTTTTTAGCTAAAGAAATGGAGGGAAGTCTATATTCCTCCAAACTATCTCCTTAAAAAATAATTGTAAAAACAACAGAAGTAAAAGGATCTGAGCTCATTCCTTTATTGGCTTAACAAGTACATGAGAAACATGTCAAGACAAATAGGGTCTGAGCTCTCCTGAGGGATTCACAGAGTTGGGGAGAGGTGTGGGAGCACTCCACTGAAGGATTCACAGAGTCAGGGAGTGATGTGGGAGCACTCTCCTGAAGGAGTTCACAGAGTGGGGGAGTGATGTGGGAGCACTCTCCTGAAGGAGTTCAGAGTGGGGGAGTGATGTGGGAGCACTCCACTTAAGGATTCACAGAGTGGGGGAGTGATATGGGAGCACTCCACTGAAGGATTCACAGAGTGGGGGGAAGTGGTGTGGGAGCACTCCACTGAAGGAGTTCACAGAGTGGGGGAGTGATGTGGGAGCACTCTCCTGAAGGAGTTCAGAGTGGGGGAGTGGTGTGGGAGCACTCTCCTGAAGGATTCACAGAGTGGGGGAAATGGTGTGGGAGCACTCTCCTGAAGGAGTTCACAGAGTGGGGGAGTGGTGTGGGAGCACTCTCCTGAAGGAATCACAGAGTGGGGGAGTGGTGGGGGAGCACCTAGTGGTAGCACCTAGAACTCAGTGTCTGAGCTCTGTCCCTAGGACCAAATGCTCCACACAGCTCCTGCCATAACTGGATTTGTGGCTCCCACAATAAGGAGGCTTCATGTACAGGAGACTGAACCTTATGGTCCTCCTCACTTCCACACCTCACTCAGCACCATCTTTTCATTTACACACAAGGATCACTGAGACCCAGTGTTTGTAACTCACAAAGTTGCTAGGCGGAACAGTGATTCCTGAGATGAGGTTTTCAGCTCTAATGCCTTTGAAGATCTCGCCTCCCACACATCTAGTCTTTTCTCTCTTGCTGATTACAGAATCACACAGACTAAGAAGTTATAAAGAAAGAAGGCTCATAGTTCTGCTCTAGGGTTAAAGGTTGCATGAGGGGACAACCATAACATCTTGAAGGGAGTGAGGCCAAGTGTGACAAGGTAGGAGACAGGAAGGCTGCATGTGTGCCTCTTCTGGTCTCTGTCTTTGCAGAAACCCAACAGGACTCAACCATGGGAACTGCACTTTCAACTTAGCCAGCCCCAGTCACTTCCCAAAATTCCCTGCATGGAGACAACAGTCACGTGAAGTTTCTACCCTTTTAATCAACAAGATGAGGCAAATATATTCAAAACAGAGCATAAGATTACACTAAACTTCACCAAACCTTTTAATCTCTTTAGTGAATTCTCAGTGTGATTTGCTTTTGGAAAGTTATCTCTTTACTCAACTATAATATGAATTATAATAACTATGTAGTTTTAGGACTTAAGAGCCCGCTTTAATGTGAGAACTACAATAAGAACGTCTACACATTTTGAAGTACCTGAGACAGTTTTTACCTTAGTCTACTCAGGTAGCTCAATGACTCACTTCACAGTACCTGAAACCTCACAGGAGTTATGTGAGCCTGGGTGAAAGTATCTTTGCAGACATTATCAGATCTACAGAAGAAGTCTAGAAGCTGATGAGCTGGTGTTTGCACTTGAATCAAAAATGGATTCAGTTAAACAGCTAATTCTCATGTTTTACTTAAGAAAAGATATCCTAGATAGATTCCTCACCATTACATTGTGACCCAAACTTACAGACTAAATGGTACCTATCATCTCAGAAATGTGGTACATCTACTTGAGGGCTTCCCTCCAGGCCTGCATCCTTAGCATAATCTATATGTTTAAACGAGAGCTAATCTACTTCTCAGTCGCTGGGATAAACACTATGACCATAAGCATCTTAGGGGAGGAAATGATCTGTTTAGCTTAGGATTTACAGCCCATCACTGACAGAAGCCAAAGCAGGAGCATGAGCAAGAACCTAGAGGCAAAGCAGAGACCATAGGAATGACATTTACTAACTGGCTTCTAGGTTCAGGTCGCCTGTCTTTCTTTTTTATACAACTCAGGACTGCCTGCCTGGAGGGGATAGCACCATCCGCAGTGGACAGGGCTGTAGTGGGATTATGCTATTACATTGTAAATAATTGTCCTGCCTACTAGTTTAATAAAATCACTGATTGGCCAAAAATGGACAAAAAGTATGGGTGAGGCTACCAGACTAAAAAAATCTCTAAAAATATCTCAGAACAGGCACAGACAACACAAAGACACCACAGAGATGCCACAAAGAGATGACAACAGACACAAGAAAGCTTAAGTGCTGCTCTAAAAATGGTATCAAGCCATGTAGGGCCCTGCTTTGACCTTTCCCTGCACTCTGAGCCTTAAAGGACAAGGCCTGTGGATTGCTAACTACACATTCTGTGCTCTACACCATGTTGGTATGTTTCTGCCTTCCTGCCTGGGGGGGGGGGCGGTTAGAAGAGGAAGTGTGAGCGATTTACCTCAGTCAGTAGTTTTCAAGCCACCTGGAGAATTTCCACTGTGCTCCACTCTGGGTAGCACCAGGTATATAAGTCTGAGATGGAGTCTCAATAAATGACATTCTCCTTACACAAATGACCCAAGTATCTATGTCTTTCAGTCTCCAGGCTTGGACCTGACTCACTGAAGACCAGTTAGCCTGAGCGCTACAAAGCCACATGACTAAACAAAATTGTAAGTTAAGTTAAAAGAGTTAACAAGTTATATGCCTGGGCCCTATGCCAATCAGCATAAAAATAATATAAACCTGTCTATAATTATTTAAAGCTAAGTGAGACAAAGAATAGGGCCAAACCTCTAGACTAGACCAAAAAGTCCAACCCAAAAACTTCATACAACAGATGGCGCCCAACATGGGGCACCAGATAGTGAGAAAATATTTACTTGCAATATATCATATAAAGGATTAATATTTATTAAGGGGTATATAAACATTCACTTATACAAACTGAACCTTAAAACGATTTTTGGAGATGAAATTGTCTCACATCAGGCTGGTGGTCAACTCTCCAAGAATGTAGGAACAAACAGGAAGTGGGGTCAGTATTCCCAGGTCTTGATCAATTTTGGCCGCACTCCGTCAGAGTCCAGATTTTCAAGAGCTACTAAAGCTCTCTAAATAACACCTGAATCCCACTAGATGGGGCCCTCCTCTATCCATTAGCAATCAAGAAAGAAGTGCCCCTACAGACAAGCCCACAGATCAATCTGATGGAGGCATTTTCTCAACTGAGGTTTCTTCTTCCCAGATGTCTGTCATTTGTGTCTAAGTTGGCAAAAGCCAGTACAGAGGGTGATGCTCAGCTGAGCTGAGTGACAGACAATAAATAGATTCTCCTTCTATTTGCTTTGGCTTCTTGAGCAATATTTACAGTTGAAGCACCCTTATCCTCTTAAATACTGTCACATATTTTCAATAGCTATAGTTTTGACCTAGACCAGCAATTCTCAACATGTGGGTCACAACCCCTTTGTGGTTAAATGACTCTTTCACAGGGGTCACCTAAGACCATCAGAACACACAGGTACTTACATTGATATTCATAACAACAAAAAATTACAGTTATGAAGTAGCAATGAAAATAATTTTATAGTTATAGTCACCACAACATGAGGGGCTGTATTAAAGAGTTGTAGCATTGAGAAGGTTGAGAACCACTTACCTAGATACTGCCAAAGACAAAAGTTAAGGATTATCTCACCACATAGAAATGGTGAAGGAACCAATGGAAGGTTTAAGTCACTGGGGACATTTTGAGAACATTAGGAACCCTAGCCTCTTCCTATTTGTGGTTCATTGCAGACTATGAAATTAATGAACTTCCCCCAACACACTCCTGCCATGATGTGCCCTCTCACCACAGGCCCAAAAACAACAGGCAGCAACCAGTGAAGCTAACCATGGTCTAAAACCCCCACAGTTGCCTGTCAACCAGAAGTAAGCTTGTATATGTGACAATGTGAGAAAACTGAATAAATATTACATATTATAAATATATAGCCCAAAGAACTACCACTGGAGGCTTTAAACAATTTTTTTGTTGTTTGGTTGGTTTGTTGAATAGATGATTGACTTTTGCTACAGCAAGGCCTGACTATCCTGAAATCCACTATGTAGAGGAGAATAGCCTCAAACCCAAAGATACACCTGCCTCTGCCTCACAATTGCTGGGATAAAGGCATGCACCACATCACCCGACTTTTTTTAAGATTTTTTTTTTATTTAGGCATATGCCTATATGAGTTTACGTTCACCATGTGCATGTTTTGTGCCCACAGAAACCAGAGGGTTTTACAGATGATTTGAAGTTGTTTTATGTAGGTGCTGGGAAATAAACTTATGTCTTTTGCAAGAGCAGGTTTAGCTGCTGAGCCATCTCTCCAGCTAAACAATTGTGTGTGTGTATGTGTGTGTGTGTGTATGTGTGTGTGGCTTTTCAAAACACAGTTTCTTTGTGTAGCCCTGTGTAATGAATATGTAAACCACTGACAGCTGGAGAAAAAGAATATATGGTGGAAGACCGATAAAGTTGAGAGTGTGAGGTAATGCATGTGTGAGTGTAAAATATAGATAAGCATAAGGAGAACAGGCTAGGATTCCATATAAGCCACGCCCACAGAATCAGAGTCAGAGCTCCATATGCTGTGTTTCTGAGCAGATTTCAAGACTCTCTTCTGCTGGCTTAAGAAGTTCCTTGTCCGGATGTGACACTTCTGGTCTAGATCTTATCTTGGACTCAGATTTGATGAGACCTTGGCAGAATCCTGAAGAATACAGGGGACTCTTCCCACCCCCACCTCACCCCACCCACCCCCAACCAAGGGCCCGAGGCAGTCCTGAGTCTGCTCTCTGTTCGAGTGTGTTACATTTGCTTGACAATAAAAATATTTGAAAAGCCAACTGCCTGACTAGAGTGATCATTTCCTCCTGGGATAATTTCCAGTAAGTGCTAACACCACCCTGGTTATCACAGAGCTCACTCTGTAGACCAGGCTGGTCTTTGAAATCACAGAGATCCTCCTGCCTCTGCCTCCTGAATGCTAGGATTAAAGTTGTGTGCCACCACACCCAGCACAGCTAACCAATTTTTAAAAGTGACACAGTGATCTTATTCTACACAAAAAGGGGAAGCACACTGTGGTGGTTTGAATGAGAAGAACCTCATAGGCTCAAATTTTTAAATGCTTGGTCATCAGAGAGTGATACCATTTGAGAAGGGTTAGGAGGTGTGGCCTTGTTGGAGGAGGTGTGGCCTTGTTGGAGGAGGTGTGGCCTTGTTGGAGGAGGTGTGGCCTTGTTGGAGGGAGTGTTTCATTTGGGGGAGGGCTTTGAGGTTTCAAAGGCCCAAGCCAGGTCAAGTTCTCTCTCTCTCTGCTGCTTGTAGATTGGAATGTAGAACGCTCAGCTACATCTCTAGCACCATGTCTGCCTGCAGGCGACCGTGATGATAATGAACTAACCTTGTGAAACTATAAGCCTAGCCTCAATTAAATGCTTTCTTTAACAAAAGTTGTCATGGTCATGGTGCCTTTTCACAAAAGCAGAATGCTGACTAAGACACACATATTCCTACTGCGAATTCAAGAGCATCTGCTCCCCATGCAGGGAAGATGGCCCAGTAGTCAGGAGCACTCGATGCTTTTGCAGAGAACCTGAATCCATTTCCAGTATCCACATAAAAACTGGCAATCCCCTGTAACTCTAGTTCCAATGAATTCAATGTCTTCAGAAGAAGGTGATTTAAGTGCGTCACCTTGACCTAGAGGCGAGGCTTCTTGGCTAGTGTAGGTATAGGATTCACCTATGCCCTTCAAAGATGTAGCTTGGCCACAGGCATGGCTGGGAACAACTTAAAAATCACAGGAAGGAAGACCCGTTCCATTTACATGAGTGGATCATTCCAGCCTTCCTGCCTTTTATTTCTGCTGTAAGTTGCTATTGATCCCTTTAATAAATATTAACCTATCAATCGCCTGTGATTAATATCCGACTACATTCTTCTGGACTCCGTGGGCATTGTTTGCATGTGGTGCACATATATACACTCAGAAACATACACATAAAGCAAATAAAAATCTTATAAGAACAAACAAAAAAGTAGTTGCTGTCAATTATTATTTTTAGGAAACTATGCTCAGATTAATTAATTTTGCTCTCATGGACAGCTGAGAAAGACTATAGTTGTGCTTAGCCATAAGACAAGGCAGCTAAACTGCAGCCCATATTGCAGCATGTAGTGTGTGGGAGGGCAGGTGCCTAAGAGTGCTTAAAAGGGACCTTTGCAATTATTACCCCACCTTCCCAAAGCACACAGAAAGAATCCAAGAATCTGGAACATTTCAATTGTGGAGGGAAAGACAGAGATGTGTGTTTGGGTTTTATATTTATTTTAATTGTAATCTTACTCCAGTATGTCTTCAGAAGTAGAAACTACACTTTTTAAAGGAGTGTTGTAAAAGTGAAAGTATAATTTCCAATATTTCTTTGTACATAATATAGATAGCTCAGTATCTTTCACAATGCAGAAGTCTAGGATGTTTTCATCTACAAAAGTGTCAGGCATGGCAGTACATGGTGGTATGTGATTGTGGCCCTAGCATTCGGTAGGCTGCAACAAAAAGAATACAAGTTTGAGGCCACTCTGGGCTATATAGTGAATGCACGCCCAGCCCGGACTATAGATATACATCATTGTTGGTTATCTTGAGGCTCTATCTCAAAAACAAACAAATCCATAGAGATGAAAGCTATTTTTGTTTGTTTATTTTGTTACTGCCTATTTTTGAAACAAGGACCCACAATGTAGTCCTGGACAGCATGAAATCCACGAGGTACACCGGGTGGCCTTAAACTCATGAAGAGCCACTTGCTTCTGCCTCTAGAGTGCTTGAATTAAAGGTGTGTGCCACCATGATGAGGTTATGAAGAGAAAGTCTTACAAAGCACTGTGATAGTAGAATTTGACATGAGCCCTATATATATACACACACATATATGGATGGTATGCTACACAAGATTGCACATACACATAGTAAATCTTTTTATTAAAAAGATTATATACATAAGCAGCTGGAGCAATTGCTCAGCTATTAAGAGACTTGCTCTTCTTTAAAAGAATCTGAGTTCTATTCCCAGGACCCAAGTCATTTGGGCCTGTAATTCCAGCTGCAGGGGGCATCTGGCGCCCTCTTCTGGCTTCTACACGCACCTTCACAAATGTAGCAAACAAACTGATACATAAATAAAAATAAAACTGTTTAATGTAAATAAAAGTATCACTCTGATATAAATTTTATTTACTTGAAAGCAAAATAGAACTGTGCCCCCCCTTTTTTTTTTCTTTTTCTACTTCTGGCAATGAAATAACAAGGCAGCACTTCCCTAACCCCTCTGCAGCCACGGGACCAGACAGAGGAATCTGCCTTGTAAGATTCACAAGGAAGGAAACAAGGAGGAAGCTTCCCTAGAAAACTCAAAGTAAACCTGAACCACAACAGCAGGCCTTGTTATCACAGCTAACTGCAAAACCTGGACAGTGATGGGTTTGAATTCAGTGGCACCCCTTCCCTTCACATATAACTTTGAGACACTTTCCCAGAGATTCAAGGATGCTTCCTCTGCAGCCTGAGGAACCCAGGAATGCAACCCCCCTCTCCCATCCACAGAAAGACCTGGTCTCCCAAATCCAGTTGGAAGAGAAGTTTGACATTTAGTTCCAGGTCTGTCTTGGGGTCTCAGAGTGGCAGGATTTTGTTAGGTAACTGAAAAAGCAGAGTTAAGTATCTGTTAAAAATTATATATCATTCTATCTCTTTAAAAACAGAAAGAAGATAGGGGAAAATCCATGCTGATTTTGTAGCAGAAAGCCAGCCCACATGACAGATTAGTCAAGATGAAATGTGGCGGTTTGGCATTTCTGGAAATTCAATTCTCAGGTCTTGAAAAAGACTGGGGGAAACAAGACATCTTATTGTTAAAGTAGAATCGGTTAACATAAGGCAACGGCCCACTTTTAAGAGAAACTGTTTTGCAAACAGGAAGAGTATTTCAAAACAGAAAGGTTGTCTATGAAACAGCCATCTGAAGTAAGTACACAGGGAGATCACTCAGACAGAGAGAGGGGGCACCCACCAGGAGCCGACTGGAAGATCTGGAAGCGGCCGGCAGCTAGGCCCTGTGCACGCTGTGGCTTCTGCGTTTTCCCAAAAGTCAGGAGAGAGGCACATGTTTCTCAGAGTAGGACTTCAGGCAGGGTCAGAACATGAGCAGGGCTACAGTCTCAAGGAGAACTCACAAAGTAGAAGAAAATCCAGAATAGAAGTACCAAGGTCTGGACCAGAAGAGATACACAACCACCGCACAGAGCCAAGATCAGAAACACTCTAGGTCAGAGAAGATGAGTCTGGAGAATGAGCAGAATCTCAACTCACTGGGTGAAAGAGGACAAGGCCCGAGCAGCTAAGGACCATGTGACACAAAGCAGCTGTGGAACACATGACATGGAGCTTTGGAGATTTTACCAGCAGATATCAAACAATAGAAGAAATTTATTCCAAATCCTTGAAGACTGAGGGGGTTCTCATCAGAAAAACACAAGCTTCAGGATAGCATATGTAGTCATCATTATATTCTGTGAAAGGTTTGGGGAGTTGTGTTCCTGGTGAGGTGCATTTGTGTGTTTGCATGCATATGCAGGTGCATGTAGAGGCCAGAGGTCAACTTCCAAAGCTCGTTTTGCTTTTTGTCTATTCATTTGTTTATATGTACATGGGTATGCATGCATATTCCACATGGGTGCCATGCATGTAAAAGCCAAAAAACAATTTGTGGAAGTTTATTCTCTTTCTATCATGTGGGATTGGAGATCAAATGGAGGTTTCCAGGCTCAGTAACAAGCGCCTGGGTCTGCTGGGTTAACTGCTATGGTAATGCGCTCAGCAAAAACAACTTAAAAGAGGAAGGATTTATTTGAGCTTATGGCTCCAGAGGGATGAGCGCCCATGGGGGAAGAGCAGGAAGCCAAGGACTCACATCTTTCAGCTGCAAGAAAAGAACAAAGAGAGCGAATGGGAAATGGCTCTATGCTAAACCTCAACACCCAGTCCAGTCCTGGTGATGTGCTTCCTCCTGGAAAGGCCACATCTCCTAGATCTCCCCAAACAACACTACCAACTGAGAACCAAGTGCTCAAATGCCAGAGTCTATGGTGGACTTTCTCATTCCAACCACCACACCTGTGAGCCATCTTGTTTAAGGAGACAGGGTCTCTCTAGCTGAATCTAAAGGTTTACAGTTCAGGAAACTGAACCCCAGGGATTCTCCTATCTCCATTTGGCCAGCACTGCAATCACAGTCATGCAGCATGCGCTCAGAGTTTTATGTGTGTGCTGGGAATCAGACCTGAATGCTCACACTTGTGCAGCAACCAGTTTGCTGACTGAGCTGCCTCCTCAGGTACTAGCTCTCAAGACCTAACTGGCAAATTGCATTTTCTTCATGAACTACTTTCATTCTTTTGAGTGTAAAAATAATGTAAGACCAGTTTCACAGAAATGAATACAGTAACATGGGGCATAGAAAATATCATGCAATATTTAAAAGCACAGAAAAAGCCCCACCTTCATGCATTGTGGAGAATACAAACTATTTGAAAAACAAGTGGCTCAGCTGTTCCCCTTGGCTGTACCACCAGAGGCTCTTTATCCATTGCTAGCACTTAGGACCAGACCGACTTTAAAACATCAAGGTGACCAGAGATTGCAAATTCAAATGGTGAACTATACAGCTGTTGATCTACTTACCAGAATGTCTAATAATTATCATCTTTCTTAGATGACATAGGAACCCAATGAGAGAATCAAATAAAGTGAGACTTGGTGAATACACAATGTTCATGAGCTGCCAACAAGCCTCCAGGGCTGAACTGGCAAGGATATTCTAACTTCAAATAATCTAAAATGCTGGAGCAATGTCCCATGTCTGAAGCAGAGAGGGAAGGGGTGGTTAGAATGGAGGTTCAAAAGTGAAATTTTCAAAATGGAGGAGTGACATACAAAACCTTTACTGGGTAGTAAAGTATATGGAGTATATGGAATAAACTTCAGCAGAGATAGAACAAGAAAGAAAGAGTGTACAACAGCCAAATATGAAGTAATATTAGTCCTCAAAGAATCCGTGTTCCTAAGACACTAGTGACACAGAGTTACAATGGGTCCATAAGAGCGACCCTTCTGAGGATATAGACACACATACACACAATCAAACTCACACACATACACACACACTCAGACCTGGCATCATGCACTAGAGAGATGAATCTGTAGTTAAGAACACTGGGTGAACTTCCAGAGGATCCAGGTTCCATTCCCATCACCCACATGGTATCCCACAACTATCTGTAAATTCAGTTCCACAGAATCCAATGCCCTGTTCTGGCACCCTCAGGCACCAGGCATGTATATGGCATACATACATACATGCAGGCAAAACACTCACACACATAAAATAATACAAGTTTCTCAAAAGATCACAACTACATCTTTTTTAACATGATTCTCGATAAGCTTTTCCCCAAAATAGTATCACCTACTTATTCTGCAATGAACATAAATAGAAACACACAGTTATATCAGAAGTACACATTTAACCATGTGGTCACGGAGAATCTAAATATCACAGTGCCTGGGTAACAGACTATGCTTATAGCATGGTACAGGTGAGTTCAGTTTGTAGGTGCTGTCTTTCTACAGTGGGTTCAGCACTTTTCATTGATGTGCTTTGGGGCTGGGAAGTAGCCATTTAATGTCTGTGTTTCGGAAGTTAACTAGCATCCCTTTAATAACTGCATTTACACATGTAACATTATCTGTTACTCTCAGACATTCACACACACACAGGTGTGAAGGCTTTCAGGCTATCTGAGACAAGTTCTTAGCTCTGTAGGACTCTTGGGGTGATAGATCTGCTGCTGCAGGGAAGGAATCTGACAAGGAGTCAGAGAGAGGCTGTTCGCTGTAAATAGGCACAGACTTACAAGGTAGAAATTTCTCAGAACTGGAGAAATGCTAAGTGGTTACGAATACTTACTGTTTTTCCAGAGGACCCAGATTCAGTTCCCAGCACCTACATGGCAGCTCATAGCAATTAGTAACTCTAGTTCCAAGGTATGCAACACCTTCTTCTGGCCTTCTTGGACACCATTTATGCATGTGGTGCGCATGCATTTATTTATCATATACACAAATCAAATTTCAAAAAAATAAGTAAAGGTAGGGATTTCTTATTCCATACTTTTCTTTATCATAAAATCGAAAAGTTTTTTATTATTATTTTGTGTTTAAAGATTACCTTCATATAGACATGTGATTCTGAAAAAATAAGTTCTCCATTCCCAGAGTGGCCCAATGAGCCACCCAAAGTAAATGGGTGCATAGAGTGAATTACCAAGTATTACAGTTAATCTTCTCTGTCTAGACTTATCCCCCAGTTTGAGGGTATATATTTGGATACCTTGTAATTTACCTTTTAAATTGTAAAATAAACTCTTGTGAGGATCTAAAAGAGAGAGAAAACACATTGCTGATCTGAGTCTGAAACAAGATCCCATATTGGTCTTCTCAGTTTCCCATACTTTTGTATGTTTAAGCACACCAGGGTGCTTAAACAGCAGAGGTCTGTTTTCCCACAGCCCTGGGGGCTAGTAAGGTGACCAAGGCACCCCTGTGGTCAGTTCTGAGTTTGCAAACAGCCAGACACCTTCTCACATGAGTTCACAAGACTGTTCCCCTGTGTGTTCAGACAGACAGACAGACAGACAACAGACAGAGACCGTTCTTTAAAGGAAACGGATTTCATCTGACTCTCATGATTTTATCACACCCTTGTAAAGGTTCCAATCCCGAACATCGCCCCCGAGAGAGTTATACTGTTAACACATATGTTGGCTGACAGGGGCATTCAGTCCTTCCAAGCATTGATTTCTTTTCTTTTCTTTTCTTTTTCTTTCTTTTCTTTTAATGAAAACAGTGTTTCATCTCAGTCTTGTTCTAGCAGTTTGAAATTCTTCAGCCCACCCTCTCAGGTACCATAGCATAGGAAGGATTGAATGTCGGTCCATCCCTGGTTAAAAGCATCCTTTTGTTCCACCCAGGAGTGAAGACCTTCGCAAACTGCCTCAGACAAAGCCAGTCAGTGTTCATTTAGTTCCCACAATCGATTGGGAGATTAGGACTTGGAATTCAACCCAATGTTTTTTACTTTGGTCATTTTTTCATCTTTTTTCATCTTTCTGTTTTGTTTTGCTTTTCCCCACTGACTCACTTTTCTTGATGTTGTTATAAAATACTGGATGAAGCAGCTTTAGGAAGGAGGGGTATCTTTTGACTCAGGGTTCCAGGCAATGCAGTCGTCATGTCAGGAAAGCATGCTGCAGGGCTGGCTGGGTGTGGAAGCTGAAAAGGGGACACATGTGCTTTCTCTCTTTTCCCTCTTTATCTACTCTGTGGATAAAAATTTATCATGTCAGGTGGCACCGCCCACATGGGTCTTCTTTTCTCAGTTAAGCCACTCTGGAAACATCCTCAAAGTGTGCCCAGACCTGTACTTCTCAGGTCATTCCCAATCCTAACTTTGGAATCGGGATTAATTAGGAGTTAGGATAAATTAATTTAATTAGAAATTGAATTAACCATCAAACCTCTCAAATTCCACCTAACTCAGGCTTTTTAATTTTTTAAGTGAATTTCATGTAACTGAATAAAACTCAAAATGTTTTATTTAGGTATGTCTAAACAGAGATACTCCTGAGCAAATTCCTGGGCCACTCAGCCAATCTCAAGCCTCCAAGGGATCTGTATACTCGACCTAGTCATCCAGCTCATCTTCAGACAAACGTAGTGAAATCTGGTTTGTCTGTGTGTGTATGCACTGTGCCTTGAGTAGGAGTTCACGCCATTCCAACCAACAGTACCTAGGATGAGTTTGTTTCTTGTGCACAAATATTCCTGGGTAAACAAGGCATTACACAATTGCCTCAGGAATGTGAGGACATTTATTCTATAATATATATGTGATGTGATGTGCACATATACACATCAACACTACAGACAGATGTTGCTCATCCTTGTTGATGAGAAACACTTATTATCATAATTATCTAGTTCATAAACATCCACTTCAGTGGATACCAGTTACTGTAACAAATACTTGTCAAAAGGCAACGTCAGGAAGGAGCTGTTGACTTGGCAAATGCATGTGGCAGACTAAAGTGGCTTTAGATGTGGCATCAGGAGAGCGGAGGAGAAGGTTTGCATTGTGTCCTCAGTCAGAAAACAGAGACAGATGTTGGCCCTCTCTTTCTGTTCTGTCCAGGACCAAGCACTGGAGGTGTTGCAGGATATCCAGGTGAGGTCTTCCGGCTGCAGTAAACCTCTGGAAACACCTCACAAACATGCCCTGACGTTCCTCTCCATGGGAATTCTAAAGCAGGCCAAGTTGAAATGAAGATTAACCAGCCCCAGTGGCATGCTTTGAACTTTTTCTTTTTCTCTTTTGTGTGTCTAACTAAGGGTTTTAGTCCTGTGGTTACCACAAGGTTTACATAAAGCATCTTATACTGATAGCAGGCTAGCTTAGACCTGAGATGAACTTGTGTAAATATACCCCTCCTACACCCTCTCCTCCCTTAATTTGCTTTGGGGTTTGTTATTGTTGGGGTTTGGGTTGGGTTTAGTTGGAGTTTTTGAGACAGAGTCTCATGTACCCCAGGTTGGCCTCAAATTATTGGGCTAAGGGTGACCTTAAATTCCTGATGCCCCAGTCTCCACATCTCAGAGACCTGATTGCCCAGCCTCCATGTCTCAGAGACTTCTTGGATTGTGTTTGCACTAAGCTCAACTTAAGGTTTTGTTTTGCCTATGTGTGTGTGTATGTATGTGTGAGTGTGTACGCATGTGTATGTGCATGTGTGTGAATGTGTATGTGTGTGTATCTGTCCATGTGTGTGTATGTGCATATGTGAGTGTGTATATGTACATGTATGAGTGTGTGTGCATGTGTGTATGTGTGCATGTGTGAGTGTGTATGTGCATGTCTGAGTGTGTATGTGTGCACGTAAGTATGTGTATATGTGTGAATATGTGCATGTGAGGGGCACATGTGCGTGTGTGTCTGTGTGTGTGTCTGTGTGTGCATGTGTGAGTGTGCATATGTGAGTGTGTGTGTGCATGTGTGAGTGTGTGTGTGTTAGTCTCTCTACATAGCCTAACCCAGCCTCAAACTAGTAATCCTTCAGCCTAAGACTAGATCACAGGTGTATGCCATCATGACTGACTACTAACGATATTCTGTGACCCTTAGCCATCATGATTGTTTAAGCTGTTCTGTCTTTGTCTTTTATTTTCCTTCTTTTGCAGTACTGGGAATTGAACCTAGAGACTCTCATATATGCTGGACAAGCACTCCCCCATTAAGTGCCCTCCCTCATTCTATTTTTTTATTTAAAAAAAGTTTTGAATAGATCTAATCAAGTTTTCCATGTATGCAGATCCCCACTCCTGCCTCCTATACCTACTCCATCTACATGATGAGACCCAGTCTCAAAAAAACGAACAAACAAAAAAAAGCAAGAACTGCATGGCCTCAAACTCACTCTGTCACCCGACAGGCTCTCAATTTACAACCCTCCTGCCTCAGGATCCAGGGAGCTGTGACTATAGGTCATGCCACTAAGCCCAGCATATCTTCCTAATGTAGACAGAATTTATCTTCATATCACCACTATAGCACTCTATACATTATATAGTATGACTATATATCTTTTTGCCACTATTTACTGTGGTGCCACTATATACATTTTTCTACTGATTTTTATGTTCCTGTTCTCACACTGCTGCCTAGCAATCCGTCATAGGCGCTAGGCCAGCAGAACTGACAGTGCACAGCTGCTTCTGATGCTTTTCCTGCTGGATCATTTACATCATAGTACCAAGTGCGGAGGAAGTCTATGAACCGCAATTGGCACCCTAAATTTGCCATATTGGTGAGCCATACCTTTAATTTGCTGTTATAAGCACAAATTTATAATCATCTCACTGAATAAAGTTAAATAAATAAATAAATAAATAAATAAATAAATTCACAGTAGAACCTATCTATTATATTACTCTGTGTATGTGTGTTAATCTTAGTTTTACATAAACAAATAGCCCTATGCCCATATGTTTGTATCTGTGTGTGAGCATGTGTGTACAGAAGTAACAAGTGAAAGAAGCACTAGTTAGGACACTAACATTCAATTACTGAAGATAGAATTAGAGACAACACATCTTATTGCTTCATTATTTATAATAATCACATGTGTTAATATATTGTATATTTAATAAAAATAATCTGGAATATCGGAGGACAGAGCCATCTCTCTAGGCTTTTTTGTTTTGTTTTGTTTTTAATCTGTGTAACAGTCCTTGCTTTCCAGGAACTTGCTTTGTAGATCAAACTGGCCTCAAACTCACCGAGATCTACTGCTTCTGCCTTCCAGATGCTGGGACTATGTCTATACCACCACTGCCTGGCTGTCAGGCCTTGAACTCACAGAGATCCATCTGGATCTCTGTTTCCCTAGTGATGGGATTAGAGATGTGGGTCACCACTCCCTTCCTGACCTTCATGGCTTGGCTGGGGTGATTCTGCCCTCTGATACCACAGACTATTTTTATTACATATATATCACCACAATATTACTCTTGAAAAAAATTAAAAAAGTAATAGAGAGCATAGAACCCCCTTTCTATATGAAATGAGCACACTAACATTATAAAGAAAAGAGGGTTTGCTGTTCACAGCTCCAGAAATTTGAGGTCTACACACCAGTCTTAACATGGCTCCAGTGAAGACATGTGGGAATGGAAAAGAAAGTATCTAAAAGTAGGGTGCCAGCAACACTGGAGTTCCACTATCCCTGGGAAGCACACCCCCAATTACCTAAGTCCTCCTATGCCCCACCTCTCACGGATCCTGCTGCCTCTCTGCTGCCAAGCCGCCAACACATGAATCCCCAAGGGACAGACTCAAACAGTTACAAACCACAGTGATATCAGATCAACATGGAGCTTAGATACTCTTCCAGAGTGTTGGCATGGTTTGGTGTTGGTAATCTAAATTGTTTGTTTGGATTTTGTTTTCTTCTGTATGTTTGGATAATTTTTGCCCTCTTTAATTCTTTTGCAAGAATATTTAGACATGGTCCTAAACAGATTAGAGTTACTACCTAATTAGATTTAAATACCATTTGGGTTTTTTTTTTTTTTTTTTTTGACAGGGTCTCATCATATAGCCCTGGAACTCACACAGATTCACCTTCCTCACCCCTCTGCCCCTCTGATCCTTTGCCTCTGCCTCAAGTTTCTGGGTAGTTTTCATATTATAAAGATTTTTTAAATTTCATTTGTATTAGTATACTTAGCAAGCTCTAGGACAGCCAGGTATACAGAGTAAGACCTTACTTCAAAACTAAAACAAAAAAGAAAAGATTTGGGGCCTAGAGAGATGGCTCAGAGGCTGAGAGTACTTGCTGATCTTCTACAGGACCCAAGCTCAGTTCCCAGCATCCATGTTGGGTGGCTCACAGCCCTTTAACTCCACCTTTAGGGATCCACTGCCCTCTTCTTGTCTCCTCAGAGGTCAGAACTGTGGGAAGTTATGACTGTTCTATGCCCATTTCCATTAAAAGTGAGCTCTTCCACAACTGAGACCCTCTTCCTAGTTCCACAACCACAAGATGGTCCTGTTCACCTTCCCTCCTGCTTTAGAGATGCTGGTGGGAGCTTTGACTCATCTCTCCACAGACAGCAGAAACCTTGACCATTTTCACAATTAGAAAAAGGTGCTGCTGACTTCAGTTTCCCGTCATACTTTACAGCCTTCCCCAAGAAAATGTGAGAATATTCACAAGTAAGCAAATGTGAACCTTCGTAAAAGTCCTTGACATGTGAGCTTCATGTTTTCCTTTCCTCTACAAATGGGAGCAGTCAAAAACAAGTTGATTATATGGTGTTGCCACAGCTGTGTGTATACATCATTGCATGATATAACCATGGCTAAGGGATGACTTTCTCGTGCCCAGGATGCAGAGCGTTTATATTGGAAAGTATGTGATCAGGGCACACTCAGCTGCTGACAGCAAAACAGAAAGTAGATAAAAATGGTATTGACAACATGGCCCCACTCTGAAGGTTGTGCACACGTGTGTGTGCATGCATGCATATGTATGTGTGTGCAAAAACATGCATATGTGTGTAATTATGTGTTTGAGTCTGTGTGTACACACATGCTTTCATATTCATATGTGTATGTATGTACATGTATGTATAAGTTTATATGTGTGTGTACAGTAGATGCTGTGTTTTCCTATGACAATAACGCTGGTTAATGTTTTTTCTAATTACTAGAAAAATTCTGTAAACATAGAAGCAGAATGTTTGCCAATTTTCAAATAACTCAATAAGCAGAATAGTCTTAATATCGACAAGGTTTTTGGATTTTTTTTGTTTGTTTGTTTGTTTGTTTTTTGAGACAAGGTTTATCTGTGTAGCTTTAGAGCCTGTAAAACAGGCTGGCCTTGAACTCACAAAGATCCACTTGCCTTCACCTCCCAAGTACTGGGATTAAAGGCCTGCACCACCACCAACCTATAATTTCTTGAGGGTAGAAAAGCATTCTTTTTTGAGGATGTGGCCACTGATAGGTTTCCTATGGCCCAATGATAACCCTATATGCATGACGTATAGACAGCACTAATAAGACTTAGTGGGTTATTAAACCAACAAACAAAAGGCTGTGTGTGCTGGCCTGACACTTCCACCATGGCTCAGAACTACTGGTAAGTACAGCTCCGGGGCACTCAACACCTCTTCTATCCTCCTGGGGCATTCCATACATATGGAATACACACAGACACACAGCCAAACATTCATAAACATGAAGCTAAAACATATTTTTAAAAGAAAGAGAAAATAAAAGAGGCACAATGGAACCATCAGAAATGCTGGCAAAGAGGGCCTGGGGCATGCTAAAGCACGAATTTCCAAGAGATAAGTGGAACAGCCATACATAAACCTGTGACAAACTGGTTGAAGAGAGAATAAGCGAAAAGACCCTTGTGGCACAAGGACTACTGTCGGCCATAGCCCTGCTGCCAAAGAAAAACAATGTGGGAGTGAGTGGGGTAAGATGGAATAGGATGGATCCTGTGTCTGTGACGTCAGCAAGAGAGACGGGGGTGGGGGTGGTGGGGGGAGCACTGGAGACACTGGAGCTGGGAGCAGATGAGTCAGGGAGGAAGAACTCACCCCAGTTCCCAATCCACCACCACATCAAAGGCTCAAGGATTAGCCAAAAAAATGTTCACTCCAACCCTTGCACAAGCAGTCTTGGACCCTGAGAATCTACCCAAGTTGATGGGATAAACACCCTAGCCAGATTCTTGTGGACTTGGGATAAAATGCTCAAATGACTTTTTGTAAGGGAGGTGAAATGGAAGGACAATGTTTAGGCTGTACCCTCAACACTCTCCAACTGTAATAAGGTAATTCTAGAACTCTGTGAATAACTTAATGGAAAATCATGACTTGCAAAAACCCAAATCATAGTCCCAGACGATTTTGTCTCTAGCAGTCTGTGTTCTCTGGGATGCTGGAGGAGTTTGATTCTTCTATCCACTCAGCATCAGGTCCAGAAATCCAAGGGCAGGTGTGCTGCTCCCCCTACTGGTCAAGGAACTCAGTCTCCTCAGGACACAGCTTTTCTGCCTGATGGTCATGCACATGCTTGTGTTCAGTTTTCGTTGTGGCTATTGCTCATTACTTCGAGTTTGGCGGAAATTTTCAGAGGAGGAGATTACTGTTGTGGTTTATTTTTGAGATAGGGTCTCACTCCATAGCGCCAGCTAGCCTGAACTTGCTATGTAGACCAGTTGGTCTTGAACCCACAAATAATCTCTCAAATGGTCCAGGATGTATATTCTGTCCAATTCCACCGACTTGGTCAAACAAAGGCATTTATCAACAATGGATAAATATTCCTAAGCATCCTTAGACCACATTATAGATGCTATGGACACAGAAGGTCTAACCTATTTCACTGAAAAGAAAGAAGCTAATGAGGTGAGTGTCCATTTGTTTTCTTTATAAATCCATAAGTAAGTAGACACTCACACATACTAGTCTTGAGTTCTTCCCCAAGGGCTAACTCTCATCACACCAGTTAGCTGTCAAGGAAAAAGACAATCAATAGTCAGACTCAGCTATAAAACCACAGCAACACCAATATGGCAAGATATACCCAAGGGTAAAATGGTGACACTAACATATCAGGGGTAAACACCAGCTGTCTCCTTAGACTTAAGACCCTTTCCACAGGGGGGAACCCATTCATGGTACTATAAATGTACCTAACTACCTGTAGGTGAGGAGGTCATAGACACTAGAGAAGAACCCACCACTGACATTTCTCTAAATCAACACAGACCTGTTTTCTAAATACTTATTCTTATACTCACAGGTAAGTCTACCTCCCACCCCTTTTTCTTTTGCACCAAACAGAGACAGTTACGGAGACTCACAAGTGGTCAAAATGCTGAGAATACATGAGCTTTGGTTGCCCAGCCCCCGGTGTACAGCACAATTCTTAGACCTGAAGCTTAGAGAACATTGCTGTGGGATGATGCCCTTGTGCACTGCAAAGATTTGTCACTTGAATTGGTTTAATAAAATATTAATTGGCAGGAAGTATAGGCAGGATGACCAGCCTAGAATTCTGGGAAGAAGAAGGGTAGAATCAGGAGTCGCCAGCCAGATGCAGAGAAAGCAAGATGAGAATGCTGTACTGAGAAAAGGTACCAAGCCACAGGGCTAAACATAGATAAGAATTATGGGTTCTCTTGTAGCTTGGCTTGGCTTCAAATTTGCTGTATAGCCGAGAATGACCCTGACTTTATGATCCTTGTGCCTCTATCTCCCAGGGATGAGATTATAGGCATACAGCACTACTTTAGTTTATGTGATTCTAGAGATCAAATCTAGGGTTTCACACATGCTGGCCAAGCACTCTCTTAACTGGGCTACATCTCTAGCCTCCATTTTCCTTTTTAAGGTAGACCTGATGATGATGATGATGATGATGATGTGTGTGTGTGTGGGCGGGTGTGTGTTATAGAAAGTTTCCCAGCCCGTTTTGGGGCCGGAGGTTTGTACCTGGCACGGTGGCAGTTTGGAACCTGGTTCGTGCACCGCAGCTTTTGTCCCCCAAAGAAATGAATCAGACGCTTATATTACTTCATACTGTTTGGCCCATGTCTCAAGCACATTACTAGCTAGCTCTTTCATCTTAAATCAACCCATTTCTATTAATCTGCCCACCATGTGGCTCAGCCCGTGGCTGGCCAGTACCTCTTACATGTCTGTTCCTCTTGGGGGTCAGATGGAGACTGACTAACTCCACCCTTCTCTACCTGCCTGTGCTCTGATCCTCCATCCACTTCTATGATGCTCTACATAGGCCAAAACAGTCCTTTATTTACAGCATGCAAAGAACATTCCACCACATGTGTGTGTGTAAATCCCTGCTTTGGGAAGAATGAGGCTGGAGGATGACAAGCTTGAGGCCAGCCTAGGCTATATAGTACTTTTCAAAACACACACAATTTTCTTTAAAAATAATATGTTAAGTAGCTGCCAGCAAAGCCTCATGTACTCTGCAAATAAGGCTGGTTATTAATCTAAACTAGGTTGTCTTGTGCTAATGAATTATACTTTGTATAATCCCCACAGCATGTGCTTAAAAAAAAAAAAAAAAAAAAAAAACAGAGCAAGGGCTGATGGGTGTGGCTCAGTCTCTAAAGTTCTTGCCATGTAAGCTTGGGGGGCTGAGCTCTGACTCTGAGCATCTGCATAAAAGCCAGGTACAGGACTGACTGAAGATGGAGATAGCCAGATCACTTGGGCCCAGTGGCCTGCTAGTCTGGTTAAATAAGTAAGCTCCAGATTCAGTGATCAGCTGTCTCTGAAATAAATGTGCAGAACAATGAAGAAGACACCTGCCACCAACCCCAGGTCACACACACACATACACCACACCACCACATAGGCATAAACCCATGTGCACATACATTACACACACATACATGCTACATAGGCTTAAACCCACGTGCACACACATTACACACACACACACACATACACACACACACACCACATAGATGTAAACCCACATACACATACATTACACACACACACACATGCCACATAGGCATAAACTCACGTGCACATACATTACACACACACACCACATAGATGTAAACTCACATGCACATACATTACACACACATACATGCCACGTAGGTGTAAATCCATGTGCACATATATCACACACACACACAAAGGAACAATAGCAAGAGAATTTAAACAGTCTGTCAAAAAATCTGCATAACACAAAAGAAAATAATAAAGAAGAAACATAGGAACAAAAAAGGACATAAAATGTGAAAACAATGGCAGATATAAACTCTGTCTCACCAATTTTTCATATATGAAGAAATAGATACAGATGTATTCCTGTAAATATAAAGAAACTGATTGCATGTATGTGTCTAGAGGTATTGAAACAAGTCTTTTACAGACTAGGCTAGACTCAAACTAGTTATGTAGTTATGTATGATCCTTAACTCCTGATTCTCCTGCCTCTACACCCCACAGCATGGGATTACAGGCATGATCCACTACAAGTGGATGTTGTAAATGGTTCTGGCCCAGACCAGGCCTGGACCAGAGGTTTGGTTCCACTCTCAGCCCCACTTAGCCACAAATAAACACACACAGGCTTATATCATTTTATGCTGATTGACCTAGGACCCAGGCATATAACTTGCTAGCTCCTTCATCTGAACTCAGTCCAGCTTTGCGCTGCGCCCAATCCCGTCCAGCAGGAAAAGACACAGCACCAGGATTCTTCTGTGGTAATTGACCAGGTCCTTTATTGTTACAGATACTTCTTGCAGTAGTAGCCCCTTGCAGTAGTAGTTCCTTCTCCTCCCAACCTGTGCAGCCAGTTTTAAGCTCAAGTCCTTCACTCAGCTAATGCCGCGTGTGCCTTCACCATAGGGCCATGCACACGGAAGCAAGCTAGTCAATTCAGCACATCCCATGGATGGAGTTAATTATTACTAGAAGCATTCGCCATCAGGAAGGTGGGGAACAGGAGCCAGCGCCATCTTTAAGGTACGGCAGCTCCCAACACAGCTTGTTCAGGCATGTGTCTTGATACCTTTTCCCAGAGCAGCATTTCAGCTTCTTTCCTCTGTGTCAGCTGCCATGTTGTGTCTCTGGCGGCTCTCTGACATCTGTCTCTGTTCTTCCTGTACTCAGAGTTTTTTTTAGCCTGGCAGTCCCACTCACACTTCCTGTCTGCCTTTTGGTCAATCAGCTTTTATTAAACCCATAGGTGGGACAAATATTTAAAATGTAACATATAATCCTACTACATTAATGTAGTTGCATGAATTCAGGTTGTATAAAATGAGACTCAAAGCCAAATATCAGGGAAAGGCTGAAATATCAGAGAGAGGAAGCACCACAGTCAATTCTCACCCAGCTGTCTTGCAACTTCCTCAGCCTCGCTCCTGGTCACTTCTGCCTGTTGCTTCTGCCTCTGCTGGGTTTGTTGTGCCCTTATATACCCTATCCCATCCAGGTTAGGATTAAAGGTATGTACCACTCTATTTCGGAGCTAGCTTTGAACTCCCAGAAACAGAGGAAGTTCTCTCTCTGAAGTTATGGGATTAAGGGTGTAGGTCACCACTCCCGGCTCTCCCTGTGCTGGGATTAAAGGTGTGTGTGACTGACTCTCAGCTGTTTATCCTTGTATTCAAGAATCAAGAATTTCCTGACATGTCTGCCTAGGATTTGACTGTGTGCTATCTCTGATATTTCAGGATTTATTAAATATCTAACAATTATCCACATGTGAATCCTGAGCATGGAATTTATTTGTTTATGTGTTTATTTATTTGTTTGTTTGAGATAGAATCTATTTAGCCCAGGCTAGTTTACGTGGAACTGAGACTAAACACGAGCTGTTTGATCCTCCTAAGTGCTGGGGTTACCATGTGAGTCACAACACCTGATCACAGATCTTAATTGTCCTCTCTTGTGGAAGACAGATTTGTAAGTAAATAGATGGACAGAGGCACTGCCTTACAGGCCGGAATCACAGGTGGTAAAAGGCTTTCTTTCCCAACCTCATCAGGATGTGCTACATCATTGATGGGGAGGGGGATCCCTCCAAACTCCCATCCAGCAAGAAGCCTTTCTTTGCTATAAAGCAACCTTTGCCACCATCCAGCCATCTTGAATAGTTGTGGCATGTTTTAGTGGTCATTCAATGCCAAGTCACCGTTGTGCAATGAGTTTCCTTAATAGGCATATCACTGCAAACCCCAGTGCCCTTGCCTGCTCCCAGAATGCACCATTCCCACATCAGGGCTAAACCAAGTTGGCAACTCCCAGAGGGGTCTCCTTAGCCACCCACAAGAAGCAGAAGTCCTCATCAGAGGTGATTGCGGCCACAGGTCAATCTCGTGGTTTCTCCTGATTAATAGCCTGGCCTATCAAAGAAGCCGGAAGTGACCACAACACTTGAGTTTTTTGAAAACCCCAGCTGGCTAAGTGTCAGTGAGCATCAGGCCAGCCCTCGGTGTCACCTAACCACATTGCTCTCTCCTGGAATCCAGCCCTTTGGCTGACACTCGACTGTGGAGACAGACTGTCCCTCTCAAGGCTCACAATTACTGCTTAGGCAGTGTTTGTGTTCCTCCTCGGCACTCAAACTCCGGTCTTAGAATCCACTCCATCTTCCCTTGGAAATGCTGTTTTCTCCACTTGTTTATTCGCTTTGTTCCCTCCAAAATCAGTCCAAACTTTTTAAATTTCTCTCTCTTCCCCTCTCTGCCTCACTTCCAAATTTTCCCCCTCAGACAAAAACAAGCTTCTGAACTACACTGAGAGTCTCACGTCTCTCACTAGGTTCCACGTGCAATCCTCCTTCATTTGGCTCGTGGATTTTTATTCCTACTTTATTTTATTTATCATTCGTTTTTAATGCAATTAATCCAACAGGCACTGAAATAAAAATCAAGGACCCTAACAAAATCCAACAGCAGGCCATGCGATAACCCTGGTCATCCCACACTGCCAAGGTGACCCCCAAGAGGAAGACTACATCACACCTCCTCCCCTTCCATCTCTCACAATCCAACCTACCAAAGCACTCTTTGCCACCTGAGACAGCCTGGATTTTTACTTTATGAGAGAGCATGGTGCAAACTGTACATTTGTTTCTTCTTCCATTTATACAACTGTTTGAAAGTAAGCTCAACTTAAAAGAAGGTTTTCTTCTCTTTTTATGTGTGTGACATATGTGGTGCAGTGGGGGTCATGTGTGCACCATTGGAGCTATGCTGGCTGGCCAGTGAGCTCTTGGAATCTGTCTGTCTCTGCCCTCAATGCTGGGTCACAGTGCATATGACCATACTGGGATTTCTGTCTGTGCTGGGGGTTCAAATTCAAGCCCTCAAGCTTACAAAGTACTTTTACCCCTGGCCATTTTGCCAGCTCCACATGGAGGACTATGAGAGACTTTGTTGCAACCTGTGGAGATATAGTTACTGAATAACTATTATTTTCTTAATTCCGTGCTTGACTAGGTGGAAGCAATACAGGCACAGCTGTAAAGAGCTTGCAAGCCAAAGGCACCTCACAGCAACGCACCCATGGACTTCATGGTTCAAGGCTCCTCCTTTCATACTCTAGCCCCCCCACCCCACCCCCGGGCTTTCTGGGGTGCTCAGCAGAAGCTCAGTAGCTACCCACTAGTTCTCAAGCCTGGTACTGGCTGTTTTCACTACTACAGGCCTGGAAGATGGGTGCCACCATTCACAATTTTCTGAATTCAACAGAGATTCAGAATTTTCAAAGATGTGTATTTAGTCATGAATCTGCCGCAAGTAAAAGATCACTGGTAGTATATCCCAGTATGCCTGTGACCCAGAACTGTGTGTTTCTATGACTCAGCATGACTGTGTGTGCCTGTGTGACCCAGCACTGAGGGTGGAGACAAGCAGGCTCCAAAGACTAGTGTCAGTGTGCCAAATACCAAAGAAAGGCAGTATAGAGTAGAGAGATCTGTTTAAGTTCACAGTTTGAGACACCTTATTCTGGTCAGAAGTTAAGAGCCCTGACTGTTCTCCCAGAGGTCCTGAGTTCAATTCCCAGCAACCACATGGTGGCTCACAACCATCTGTGATGACATCTGGTACCCTCTTCTGTATACTGTATACATAATAAATAAATCTTTTTTTTTTAAATCTTTAAAAAAAAAAGGAGTTTAAGGGACACCTCATTCCACCACAGTAAAACAGAACCCAACTCCTATCATGGAAGACAGAGGGGAGAGAGGAAGGAGATGGAGGGAAGGAGAGAGGGAGGGAGGTACTTCATTTCTTCCTTTTATCCACTGGGCACCTAGCCTCTGACACGATGCTGCCTTCTGAGCCTCCATCTCCCTGCAGTGGTTTTCAGTGACAGGGAATTGAACCCAGAGCCTGAGCACTCTGGGCGACTATATCACCACTGAGCTATAGCCCAAAATTCAGTTCTATGTTTTTTAAAACTAGTAGTTTTCATTGTAATTCTTTCCAAATTTTTTGTTTGTTTGACACACGGTCTCATGTATCCCCAGACTAGCTTCAGATTCACTATGTAGCTCTATATGACCTGAATTCCTGATCCTCTTGCCTCTAACTTCTAAGTCTTTAAATTAGTTTATGCAGTGCTGGGGACTCATTAGGCAAGCACTCTGCCAATGAAGCTACAGCCCAGCATCCCTCAATATTTCCTTACTAAAATTTTCCATAGTAGACACAGCATGATTGTCCCCACATTTTCTGAAGTATATGAGAATCTTATCTCTGAGTTCTTGCTAAAGCAAGATGGGTGGGTGAGTGATTTCACTGCCTGCACAGAGCACATTCAACACCATTGCATGCTGGGAGTGTCTGACCTGGCTGTCCCTTGTCCATGTGATTGTGGTGAAAGCAGACATGACATTATGGTGCAAACAAAACAAAGATGAGTTTGCAAAATACATGGTTTAAATAATCCTGGAGCTGTCGACCACAGTCTCCCTTTTCAAGACCCCAAATCTCATGTAACCATAATCATGCATGGTGGGGTGATGTTAAAAACACAGTTCCCCACTAAGTCTTCCAGACTTAGTTACACCACAGTTAAATCAGGTGACTCCAACTCATAATTCACATCACACACACACACACACACACACACACACACACACACACACAGGTTTACCAAACTGAGACTTCCAGAGGAGAGAGCATTCTGTTCTCAAAATCCATTCACAATTTCAAGCCAGACTTTCTGTTTAGTTTGACTTAACTGTTGCGTCTCTTTTTTCAAAAATAAAAGTCCATATGGACACACACAGACTTCCGTTCTAGGTCTCAGGGTTCAGACATACTATAAACACAATTTATCTTAGTGGATGTAGGTTATGAGTCAAGCCTGTTGCTATAGTGATGCATACATTTTTTACTATGGAAATTTTTGGTCATGCACAGAAATTGTCCAAGGAATAGTATAACTGACTATTAAGTACAAGTCACCTGGATTTAAAAACTGCTAGAGGGCTGAGGTGTACCTCAGTGGCAGCATGTGTACTGACATGAGGCCAAGAGCTGGACCTCCACTACAAACAGAAAATTATTAGACATATTAAAAGTTGTTTTAAACACAGCATCTTGCCTTGTCTCCCAACAGTTACAGTAGGCAATCCCACCTCCATGAGCATATCTGTTGTATGACCTGAAACACACCACATTCCAACCTAAACTATTCAGAGGAGCATTTCCTTAGGCAGTTTCCTTACATTCTCTGAATGACAGAGTTGCTATTGAAAATTCATGTCATGGTTATTAAATTCAAATCTCATACTTGGGATATCTCCTGTCTTACTTAGGGTTTCTATTGCTGTACTAAAACATCATAACTAGAAGCAACTTTGGGAGGAATGGGTCATTTTATCATACCTTGTAGCCAATTATTTGGGGAAGCCAAGGCAGGAACCTGGAGGCAGGGCAGGAATTGATACAGAAGCCATGGAGGAGTTCTGCTTACTGATATGCACCTATGATGTGCACCCATGATGTGTACCCATGCTTTCTTAAAGCACCCAGGATCACCAGCCCAGGAATAGCACTGCTCATGATGATCTGGGCCCTCCAAAAATCAATCAACAATTTTTAAAAAATGCACTAAAGGCTTTCCCACATCTGGAGGGTGAACATTTTCTCAATTGATGTTTCCTCTTTCAAAATGGCTCTAGTTTGGATTAATTTGACATAAAATTAGCCAGCACACAAGCCTTTCAGTTATTGGTCAGGGTGGCCCCAGAGGCACCCAAAACAGCACAGGTTATTGTCTCTACCCTTGGTTGCCAGCCATAGCTAGATAGCAAGATCCTATTGTTGCAGACCCTATACACTTTGGTTGCAGGATATAGAGAAACAAAACTGGAGTGACATGAAACCCTTTCAGTCTGAAGGTGCTGCACAGGCTTCTGAGAGAAAGGAGCCATCAGAGGTCTTACTCCGTGGTAAATCCTGAATGCTACATAATCAGCCTGCCAGGCAAGATGTTCCCATGCTACAACTGTGGTGAGAAGGTGATGGAAATAACCAACCACTTTCTGCTTGGTTCTGAGGCCTGCTTCACCGGAGAGAATTCATTGATATATAGTACTGTGAACTTGGCCAAGAGGCCACATATCAGGAAGCCGCAGGCCCTGGAAGAAGGAGGCTGATTAAGTTGTTTTGCTAAACACACAAACTTTTTAAAATATTTATGTTTATACCCGTAGATGAGTGCTGCTCCCAACCTTGGCCAGAGAAGCTTCTCTCAGCTGCAGGCAGCAGAGAGTGCAGAAGCTCATAACTAGCCAGGATGCTGAGAATAAGTCACTGTGGAGGACTCAGCTCTAAACAGAATATCCGTAGTACCCTCTTTTCTCCAAGGCTCAAATAACATCCTGGAAAAGGGGGCAGACAGAATGTGAGGCCAGAGGATAGGGAGGCTGTGAAATGCCATCTACTGTAGGTGACATGGCCACTGTCTTCAGAACTCACTGCAGCTATGGTTAGCTGGCCAAGATCAAGTCCAATCTCTACATGCCACTGCCATATTAATGAATGAAAACACCTCATGGGACAAGAACTTTTTAAACACTGTATTTTCCAGTTACCAATACTTGCTGCTCTTGCAGAGAATGTGAGTTCAAATCCCAGCATCCACACGGTGGTGTACAGACACTACACTTTCAGCACACAAACATAAATAAAAAATACTTTTACAAACTCTTCCATGTAATTTTCATCTATTGATACATTTCATTCTTTAAAAATGCCATCCTAATGAGCCCAAGTAAATTTTGTGACATTGTATCTGCTCTCTAGGGAAGAGAAGGTTGTAATGGTTAGTATAGGAATGCTTGGCATGGTGGTTCAGGCTGTGACTCCAACATTCTCTCTAGAGAACAATTGTCACAGGGTAGACTGGCCTACACAGCAAGACATTGTCTCCCTGAAACCCAAAATTTATTTCTGAATAGGATCCCATATCACTGTTTTAAAGTTTTTAGTGTGTGTGTGTGTGTGTGTGTGTGTGTGTGTGTGTGTGTGTGACCCTCAGAGGCCAGAGGAGGACATCAGATCCCCAGAGCTGAATTCCAAGACAATGTGAGCTTTCTGATGTGGGTACTAAGGAGAAAACTGGGTCCTCTGCAAAAGCAACCAGTGCTTATAACCACTCCAGTACGGTATTCCTTCCTCCAAAGTTCTTGGAAAGGATAAAGTGAATAATGAGAGCAACAAGATGGTGAAAAGGTTTTAAGTGTGGCAGCAATATGTCTTATAAATAAACCATCTGAAAAGACAACTCAGTAGTAGTAAGTACATCTACAGTGTTCTGCAACCGTTACCACTAGGCATTTCCAGAACTTTTTCACAATCCCAGGGCTGGAGAGATGGCTCCATGGTTAAGACCATAGACCTCGTTCAGTTCCCAGCATTCGCATAATGGCCCACAACCATCTGAAGCTCAAGTTCCAAGAGATTCAATGCCTTCTTCTGTTCTCTGCCAGGCACACATGCAGATGAAGTACTCAGACATATTTAAAATTTAGTTTGAAAACACTACTCTGTGTTCTTTCTTTCTTCAGCCATCAATAACCTTTGTTCCACCTTCGGGGTCCAGGAGCTGCTGGGTTTAGTCCTCTAATATAGCAGGATTATACAGTATTTTGTTTTTTTAAAGATTCATTTATTATGTATACAGTATACAGAAGAGGGTACCAGATGTCATCATAGATGGCTGTGAGCCACCATGTGGTGGCTGGGAACTGAACTCAGGACCTCTGGAAGAGCAGTCACTGCTCTTAACCTCTGAGCCATCTCTCCAGCCCCAGTATTTGTTCTTTTGTCCAGATTTCTTCAGTTCGAATGAGTGAAACTCCAAAGCTCAGTCCTGTTCCTTCTTCTCAGAGACACAACATTGGACACATACCTAGCACGGTTTGTCAACTGGAGTGGTTTGCTGCCACCTTGTGGCTGCTGTGTGTAATGCTACTGTGAACACATGTAGCATTCTTTGGGGGCTGTAGATCTAGAAATGAAATTACTAGGCCATGTAATCATTCCATATTTAACTTTTTGAGGAACCATTAATTTGCTCTCTGAAAAATATATTTGATAACAGATATTGGGCATGAATAATTTGTTTTCTTCGTGGTTACATGCTCTCACACAGTAAGAAACTGTGATGGCACCTATCCACCCTGTTCTCCCCCTGCTCCTATTCCTTACTTCATTAGGTCACATTTGCTGCTAGTTCATGTGACAAATCAGGCACATGTCCTCTGCCTCAAATCTTTTCCAGATGCACATTGGTCCCATAATATATACACCCAATATCACGGTAACTGGCTTGGCAGACATGACAATATTTTAAAGAGACACTTGTTTCTTAATCTATCAGACTATTGAAACAATGTATCTCAAAGAAGTGGGACTTTCTCCGGGAATATCATACAGGAAAAAAGAAAAGTCACCAGCCAGATGGGGACTTCCTGTCCCAGGAAGAGATTTCACACAATTCTAACAACTTGTCAAACACCGCACAGACTGAAGCCCAGACACTGATGAGTCAGTGGTGGACAGGACCACACTATGGCAGGCACTGCTGGCATATGTGTATTCTTGGCCCTCTATCTAAATGTTTATCTCACTTCAGGAACCCGAAGATGTACCTGGAGGAGGGCAGCTCACTGGATTATTTTGTCTCTTTTCCTAGTATGGCTACATTTAACCAAGCTTCTTATGCTCTCACTATTAATTTGATTTTTCGTTGTCTTACTGGGGCTGGATGGTTAATGTGGTTTGGGGCACAGGCTGTAATCCCCAAGTTCAATAACCCCCTGACCACTCAACCTAAGGTAATTCTGAGAAAGCATGGGCCTTCCAAGAAACCCAGCCCTGGAACCTGTAGATAAGGCTACAGAGTGGGGGACAAGCTGAGCAGGAACAAGCCTGCTGGGTTCAAGGTAGCTGGACTGCAGCCACACATTAACCAACCCCACTGCCCCATCCATGTGACCCCTGTCACATGGTCTAGATTACTTCGCAGCACTGATCAAGTGTCAACTGAGCTTCCTCAGGATGCTGGACTCCCCACTCCCAGTCTCCCAAAAGGGCCTAAAAAATAGGACAACTTCCTTTGTCTCTTGGGCCTGAGACTCTCCCCTATGCTGCTATGTGTGGCCAGTTATTAGAGATCTTTTACAAAAAGAACAACCTGTCTGTCTCAAAACTCCAACGGAACCCACAATGCCCCTGTGCTCATAGGCCTGCTTCCTATTCTGTTTCCTTTCTTGTACAGAACAGGAACACGCAATTCCCACCACCTTAAAACCTGTCGGGGGTTGCACATTGATTGGTGGTTCAATAACTATGTGCTGTATCCACCAGGCTCATCAGTGGTTGACAGCTCAGCACATTTCGTCCGTTGGTTTTGTTTTTTTGTTTTGAGGGTATTTTTTTTTCTTGTTATGTTACAGATCTTCACAACACTCTTCTTAGATTTTCTCCTAAACATTCAAAATTCTCTAAAGAGCTGATTTCCTAGTGTTACCAGTTTTCACATCAAATGGCCTCTCAGACATCAGGGATCTTAAAAGAATCAATTAAACACCAAAAAAAAGGGGGCAGGACTACAATTCCATTCAACAATAGAATTTACACCTTGTAGGTGCAATGACCTATGTTCAATCCCCAGCACCACAAAAAGAAAAGAAAAAGTAAGTAAACCCAGGAGTCACTTTACTGGGAGTGAAGAGTTGATTTTGCCAACTCAATTTAGAGTCCTAAGCTAAGCACAGGTGTCCAGAATTAAGTGCAATTATGTACCAGAGACATACTTAAAGGGTTTACCAGTTAAGAATACTTGCTGCTCTTAATAGAGAGGGAGAACAAAGATATCTTGACAGAGGAAGCCATTGTGGAGCTAGAGAGAAACCTGGTACTAGAGAAACATTCAAAAACCCACAAGATGTCCCCAGCTAGGATTCCTAGCAATAGTGGAGAAGGAGCTTAAACAGGACTTCTCCTATAATCAAATGAATAACCACCCTAGAACCTTCATCCAGAAACTAATGGAGGCAGAAGCAGAGATCCATAGCTAAGCATCAGGTTGAGCTCCTGGTCTAGCTGAAGAGGAAGAGAGTATATGAGCAAAGGGATCAGGATCATGAAGAGAAGACCCACAGAGATGGCTGACCTGAGTCATTGAGAGATCACTGACTCTGAAATGACAGCTGAGGAACCTGTATGGAAAGGAACTAAACCTTCCAAATGTAGATGACAGTGTGGGCAGTTTGTGGAGCCTCTGGCAGTAGGACCAGAGTTTATTGCTGGTGCATGAATTGGCTTCTCAGAGCCCATTCCCCACAGAGGAACACCTCACTCAGCCTGAATATGGGGGTGGGGGGGAGAGACTCAGACCTACCTCAACTTGATATGCCAGACAGAACTGACTCACCTTGGGGTTCCTTGCCCTCCTTACCTGGTGAATGGATGGGGGGGACAGGGTGCTGAAGGAGGACTGGGAGGAGGGGAGGAAGGGGAGCAGTGGTGGGTATAGGAAAAAAACTTTTTAAATAAAAAAAATTACTTAAAAAAAGATTATGATAAAAAGAAAAAAGTTCTTGCTGTTCTTGCAGGATATATGTTCAGTTCCTCCACATTAGGTGGCATGTGACATATTAAAGTGTCATGTTATGATAGAATATCATGCTGTGTATACACTGTAATTTGTTTTGTTTTGTTTTTGCTTTTGCTTTTCAAGACAGAATTTTTCTGTATAGCCCTAGCAGTCCTGGAACTCACTCTGTAGACCAGATTGGTCTTGAACTCAGAGATCCACCAGCCTCTAGGTTTGGGACTAAAGGCATGCACCTCCACACCCAGCTTCTTTTCTTTTTTCGAAATAGCATCTCGAAAAGCACAAGCTGACCTCATATTAGTCTTGTACCCATGATGACCTAGAACTCCTAATCCTTCTGCCCCCTCCCCCAAGGTGGTAACTTTTCTTTACACAGATTCTGCAGGGACTCATTCTTCTGGCAGCTTTGTGGAGAAGATCACCAAATCCCCGTAGGGGGGCTTTGAATGCTTTTCTTGTTCTGCTTTGTTTTTTAGTACTTTATTATTTCTTTAATTAATGTATTTTAAGCATATTTACCACCCACTCCTCCTAAATCCTCCCCTATATTTCTCCCCCAACCTTTTATTTGTAATAATCCATGGAGTCCAGTCTGTGCTGCTCAGATGTTCCTCTGTGGGAGTCATTCACTGGGACATAGTGGCCCAGCAAGGATCACACCCTAAAGAGAATGACCTCGCTCTGGAAAGCCAACTGTACATCCTCAGCTGAGGGTGGGAGGTGTGACTTCCAGCCCCCCCCCATACTAGAATGTTACAGCCCTGCTCTTTTACAGGTGTGGTACAGGCAGCCACAGCTGCTGTAAACTGATAAGTGCAGAGGTCCTATAACTTCCTCAAGACTGTTTCACCCTCATCTTCTCCGACATCTTTGCAGTCCCTCTCCCATGGTGATCCCTGAGCCTCAGGATGCAGGGTTTCCCTGTGCTGGGATTAAAGATGTGTGCCATTGAATCCCAGGTGTTTGTCCTTGTGCATTTTGTCAGGATCAAGAAATTCCTGAGTAACATGTTACCACAGGGTTCTGGTTTGGTTTGGTTTGGGTTTTGTTTTTTGTTTTTTTGTTTTACTCTACTGTCACCTAGTGAACAAAAAATTCTGAGAGCTATTTTTTAAAAAGGACTGTTTACTGAAATGCAAACCTTGTGCTTGACTTGAAAATAAAATTTGTAGCTGCCATATCTTCTTGATTTGCTTTGGATTAAGTAAACTTTATAGTAAAGTAATACTTCAAAATGTACACTGTATTTCACATTTTTCTGAAAACAATATAGATACTAAGGTTTGGGTTTTCAGTGACCCACTGACCCATTTGACCTCTCAAAGAGGCCCAGGTTGTGTTCTAGAACTTGGTCTAGCTTCTGCTCCTGAAGCCAGAGAGAGCAGAAGGAACGAAGAGGAAACACTCAAAGCAAGAAAGCCGGACTGCACCAGAAGGCAATCCGGATGGTTTGCCTATGTTCCCCAAATATTCGTGTGCTGAAGAGTGGTCCCCAGTGTGGCGATGGTGGGACCTTTAAGACAAGAGGCCTAGTGGGAGACCATGAGATTTGGAGGGAAGGGGATCACCCTTGAAAGAAGTTAATGTAATTCTCAGATGATATCAAGTCATTAGTGAAAGAGAAAATCTGAGTCCTAAATTGAGCTAACTTCTTTCATATCATGTGATTGCCCCTGCAGTTGGCTAGTGGCCTTTTGATTCTCCATTTGTTCACAGCCAAGGGCTCCTGGGGAGGATGGTGACATCTACCTTGTTACAGCCTCGGGCCATGAGAACAGTGAGATAAAGGCACTGTTTTATGTAACTCAGCCAAGGGTGCTTCATAACTGACTTGGCCAAGAGCATTTTTTTTTAATACATAGCAATGTATATAAATCAAGAATCTAGAATCCCAATTCTCAGGAGTTAGAGTGACAATAGAAAGAATGAGTTCCAGACCAGCCTGAACTGTAGAACGAGACTGTGTCTCAAAAATGTGGTTCCCAGTACCCACAACCATCTATAACGCCAGTCCCTGGAGATTGGTGCCCTATGCTGGTCTCCTCCAGCACCACATGTACAACATATGTAGACATAGATGCAGGCAAAACACCAATGCACATAAGAATAGATATTTTTAAATTTTAATAAAATAAAAAATTAATATTTCTAGGAAGATACAAAGGCAGGAACTGGTCTGGAGAGATGGCTCAGAGGTAAGGAGCACCATCTGCTCTTCCAGAGGTCCTGAGTTCGATTCCTGGCAACCACATAATGGCTCACAATCATCTACAATGAGATCTGGCGCCCTCTTCTGCCCTACAGGCATAACACTGTATGCATAATAAATAAATTTAAAAAAAAAAGGCAGGAACTATAAGGAGCTCAGGGGGTGTCAATAAAGTGTTCACATAAGGCCTCAAGTTCCCTTAACAATGAAAGAAAAGGCTCCAACTTTCTCCAACTTCACCTTCCGGTTCACCCCTCCCAATCCCACCTTCCATTCCCTCTGAGTTCCCCATTCCACCCCCACCCCCAACCTTAGAGCCACACCATCATACCTGGTACTGATGCCCTCCCTGCTATTCATGCTGGACCACTTCCTTCCCCTGATGCTCTTTCCAGGCTGCTTTCTTTCCCAGGATAACTGGCTTATCTTTATGCTTGTTCTTCCTGCTAGAACTTGAGCACAGGAAGGCAAAGTTTTGGACTATTGTTATTTTTTTTCCTTCCTGTTCTGTCTACTAACAGAGTAAATCCTGGTACAGGCCTGGTAAGCTCTTGGGAGGTATGTGGTAGAATGTTTTTTGTATGATGTAATTAAAGAACTATTTGGCCTATGTAAGGCACAGTAGAAGTGGGTGGAGAATCAGAGGCAGCCAGGTAGAAGGAGGGTGGAGTTAAGCCAGTGGCCATCTGTCTCTGAAGAAGTAGCATGTAGGAGAAACAGGTGAGCCACGGGCAGTGGCCACGTGGTGGGAAGATTAATGGAAATGGGTTGAATTAAGATGAAAGAGCTAGCTAGTAATGTGCTTAAAACATCGGCCAACAATATAAAGTTAATATAAGCGTGTGATTTTTTTTGGGGGGGAGACAAAAGCTGCAGGCACGCAGACCAGGTTTTAAACTGTAGCCGCCATGCGTGTGCCAGGTTATAAACTCTAAACACAAACCTTTCGGACCCAAAACAAGCACCAAAAAAACCATACAACAGATGGCGCCCAACGTGGGGCACGAACACCCGCATAAAGCCTGAGAAAGTTTAAAACGGTTTTTTAAATTCCGTATTTGAATTGATTTACGGTACAGAAACAGCGTGGTGTTCAGGCAGGAATTTAAAAATGGCGAGTCCATGACACACAGCTTAAACTCATACGTTTCACAACAAAATTGACACAAATATAATTAATTTAAAGTTTCTACTTATACTAAACAAAAAAAAAAACAGTTTAAAAAGGTTTTTCTCATAACAACATTTCCTAAATTCATGCTCTTTGCTGACAACAGCAAAACAACAAGTTCCTCCTCCATAATAAAACACGGCCAAAAAAGACAAAGTCAACAATTAAAATAATACCTACATTTTAAAGCTCTTTAAGTTAAAAAATAAATAAAGATTCTCAATAAAACAAATTTAGACTCTCAAAACCTCTAAACGAGATACAATATATATAAAATACACATTACACATAAGCTTCAAAAAAATAAAAAAAAAAACTCTTTAAAAAAAATAAAAATAATTTTTTTTAAAAAAAGGCCATATAAAAATGACAAATAAACAAAAAGTCTAAATTATGTTTGTTTTGTTTTCTTTTGATTTTTTGACTTTTAATGAGCTGACTACAAAAAATAGTTAATTGCTGAGGCTACTAAATACACATACTTTAAACATATTTTAAATCTGTTTATAAAAATATATTACTTAAAAAAAGAGTTTCTGCTTTTGTCTCCACAAAAGATCAAAAGCTATAAATTAGTTCTAAGCAAATGTGATTCCATTTGCCAAGGCCACCTAAATAAACATTCTCAACTTCCAAAAAGCCAGTTGAGATGAACCAACTTCAAAACCCCATAAGATTGTCATCGTCCTTTGACAACAAAAAATAATAAAAAAAAAACTTCGCCCAATTTCCCAAAAATATTAGTTATTAATGTTTGTTTTCATTATAAATAGTTAATAGTCATAGTCAATTTCTTTACAAAAAATGGGGGAAGAGAATATGATATAAAAATGATTAGAAAAGATAAATTTTGATTCATTGATATAAACTTAAAGTTAATTTTGTTATGTTGTTTATATTTTTCTACTCTTGATTAAGGTATGATGCTGATGTAACTCATTTAAAATTGTAATATATAATTAAAAAATACAGATTAATAGTCAACTATGATAAACAAACTTATAGTCATGTTAGTTAGGTTTTTGTAGGTATGCAAAGATATATTTCAGTTAGATAAATAGTCTCCAAACACTTCAAAGACATGCTAAATATGGCATTTAAGATATTTTAAGAACTTAGACTTTTCTAGACAGTGAGACAAGTCTGTTCCTGGCAGCACCAATATATTTCAAAAAAAAGATGAACATTAAAAAAACTTCATGTAAAATTTACTTTGTGGCAACAGTTAGCCACTAGACAAAAAACTGTTCTAATATTGACTGCTTGATAGTATGCTGTATAAACTAGACATACAAGTTCCATAAAAAATGACCTCTAAACTTTGACAAAACAAGCCAAAATAGTTCTTCAGGTTCCTGCTTTGCAAAAAACATTGCCAGACATTCTTCAAGACACAAATAAAAACAATTGATAGACTGTGTCAGATTTCCTACATCACTAAAAAGTTTGCCAGAGACTTGGGCCTAATGGCTGAAGATAGTGCCCAAACGTTACAAAAGAAACTTTGGGTGACTGTCCAGGCAGACAGGTGTCATCTCTGTCATTTTGTAGACGTTAAAAGTTGCTTACACTTCCTGTTTATTTACATAATAATATATCCTTCTGTAGTCTTTGATGTAGTTAAAGGTTTAATAATTATAGATATAGTTCTTTTTAGTTTAAAAGACATATTAAATATAAAACTTTAGACTCACAATAATAAAATAGATAATAAAATATTCTCTTTAATTTTGTAAATACAAATAGACTAGATATGGTGACTATAATTCCTATTTGAGAGCTGTTCTATATATAATTTTACTATATAAAAATTAAAACCTTCCTTTTTAATTAGACAAAAAAAAGAAATGTGGTAGAATGTTTTCTGTATGATGTAATTAAAGAACTGTTTGGCTCGTGCAAGGCATGGTAGAAGTGGGTGGAGAATCAGAGGCAGCCAGGTAGAAGGAGGGTGGAGTTAAGCCAGTGGCCATCCATCCCAAAGAAGCAGCATGTAGGAGAAACAGGTGAGCCACGGGCTGTGGCCACGTGGTGGGAAGATTAATGAAAATAGGTTGAATTAAGATGAAAGAGCTAGCTGGTAATGTGCTTAAAACATCGACCAACGATATAAAGTTAATATAAGCGTGTGATTCATTTTCTTTGGGAGACAAAAGCCGCAGGCGCGCAGACCAGGTTCCAAACTCCAAACACAAACCTCCAGGACCCCAAACAAGCGCCAAAAAAACAACAACAACAGAGGTATTTATGAGATAGTGGGAAAAAAAGAAACAAATGAAGGAATGGTCCTTCTAGAACTGAGCAAGTGCATTTGTGTGATTTGCTGTGCTTGAGACAGACACCCTTTCTCAAGGGCAGAGCACATTTTCATTTACAGATATTTCCTGACCTTTGATTCCTGCTGTTTTTCTAGAAATACAATGTTTATACCTAGCAATCATGGCTGTCTTTCCACTGTACTTAACACTTCTGTTTGTCCAGGACAGAGATATCACAGGAAGTGTGCAATGCTAGACTTGGCCTGAGTAAACAGCCTGTGAGTTCAAAGCAAAGATACTGCTGGGTGTGACCGTACATGCCTGTAATTCCAGCATGCCTATAATTATAGCAGGGGAAGCCTGAGGCAGGAGGATTACAAGTTTTGAATCTAGTCTGCTCTACTGAGGTACTTACTTGCAAATGGGAAAAATACAAGGAGTGGCATATCACTGGGGCACTCCTGACCAGGAATGATGTTCCAAGCAGAACCACACCCAGTTTATTTTTATTCATGAGGCTGCCAACAAATTCAGGTTTCTCTGGTTCATCTCCTTTTGTGTTGGTATATATTTATTAAAGTTATTAAAATTGAAATTATCATACCTCCGTGAGGATCATAGGTTCATTTTATATCCGCCAAGATGAACATTAAGCCTCCATTCATGCTAAGATTCTGCATCCATTAGGTCCTGGATTCTTATTAGATCATTCTGCTTGTATCCCCCATCCTGCCTGTACCCCCTGTCTATAAACCCCGGCCTGTAT